>JAOUQU010000017.1:2998797-3011463 GCA_028566735.1 Ammoglanis amapaensis | reverse complement strand
GGGGGGGGGGGGGGGGGGGGGGGGGGGTGTTACTGTATGTAATGTTTCTTTATAGACCCCGACTTAAAACTCAACTCGGCCTCAAATGACTGGAAATCAACTCTTGACTCAAAAAAATTATTAACATAAAAGGTTTTTTTCTCTCAACTTAGCGTTGTTACAGTTTGCCTAAAACAACAACAAAAGCATGCCGAAGGTTACAGAGATTAGTTTAACAACACATGTCAAGAACTGACATGAAGCATGAAGAACTTAAAGGAATTGTAGAACTCAAGGGATCGGAAATTCCAACAATGTGACCCCAGACTTCAGCGTAACAGCATGCCAGAATTTTTCCTCTGTGAAAAATATTCGTATGTATGCAAATAATAATGCATGCAACTAAACAACTTGAGTTGATCCTAGATGATAAAAACTACACAGTCATAGGGAACACTGTTACTTTGGGCACTGGCTCTCACATCGCCTTGCTATGCAGCTTGTCATGATGCGACACGTACACCGCCACTAGAAACAAATGCTTATAGAGTGTAGGAGCCTTGGAGCCACGTTACGCTTATGGAATGATAATGCTGGTGTCGCTGGAGGCAACATCAGGGACGGCACATGACAGCCGAACGAAGCAGCACGGCAAACAGAGCAGGTTATCACACTGGATGAACACAGAAGATACAAGCTACATTTCTACTGAGCCTTGCAGCCACTAGTTGCAGCAGGTTCTGGTGAAGACCATCAACCCGAATAAGAGCCTCTTCGTTCTTAAAGCTTTGGCCTCATGCTCTGTAGTTACTGCGATGCTGGAACTAAGCATTAGAAGCAGCATTATTGGGCAAAGAACAAATTTAGTTTCAATAGTAATTAAATTAGAATTGATGTTTAATTGGTATTGAGGAGGGAGACGTTACATGAGTTGCTATTGCGTTGTGACAACTGATCCCATTGGTTGGTGTCAGCTTAGTAATCAGTCAAATGATCTGATATATAAGATAGCTTACTCATGCATTGTGCAGATGCATTGTATTTACATTATTCCTTAAGAAAAAAACGTAAGAATGTAAGAACATTTGTGTCAAGGTTCTACTGTACTTCATATTCACATTCATAAGCACTTGATTTAGCCCTAAAAAGTCTTTACAATGTTTTAAGTGGCTTAAAAGTCTTAAAGTAGAACGTCTTGCAGGCGAATGTCACCAGACGTCGTTTAAAGCTCTGTTTCCTTTACATTTAGGTCTGGATAATATTTTGACGACCCTCAAGTTTTAAGGTTTTCGGAAACTTTCTGGAAAGCGTTGATAACACTGATAGATTCATGGATATGATTCATAGCTCATTGTATTTTTTATATTTATACATATATTATACGGCCCATCTATGACATTATCAAGAGTATAGTGTCAGACGTTTCCATGAACCGTTTATCATTTTAAGATCACATGGAAAAATCATTTTGCTTTTTGTGAGCTGGCCTGATAAGTATCTATATAAGTGTAACCGCTCTGGATAAGACTATGCCAGACTTGGCATCTGCTATATGCCAAAAATTTGACTTGGGCATAACTGAATATATGTGGGACCACATTGATTGGCATGTTCCTCCCTACAATGTGTCCTCCCACACAACCTCCAGTAGCTATGAGATGCACTGTAGTCAGCATGGCTCCAGTGTGCCTGTGACAACCTACATGTGAGTCACTCTTGTGCTGCATACACCGGATATAATTATTGGTTGATACTCTGGATCTAACGATTCAGCAAGAATCAATATGAATCAATTTACTTGGTTCCTTTTGAGATGAATCGATATTGACGATAAACAGGGATACCTTATCTTCTTTTATTTTTTTTAGTACCGTACTGGCTCGAGTATAAGCCGCATTTTTTCCTAAATTTCGAACATAAAAAACTGGGTTGCGGCTGATTTGCTCAACATTTATAACACAACATGTTATGACGCAACAATGATGCTCATGTTTGGATTTTTGAATAAGTAGTTATTGGGTTTATTATCATCTCATACCGACCCAGCCAACGTCGCCTCCTCTGGTCATTCCGTGTCTCCGTTCTTACCGAGGGCGCCCCCGGCACCGCCCGTCTCATACCAAAGTTCTGGAAACAACGCCTTGCACCATCTAGCGACAATTGCCGTGAGCTTTGAGCCCAGTATCCAGCACACCAGCCCAAAGAGAATAGGTACTATTAGATTCGGGTGCGGCTTATACTCGGGCCAATACGGTAAATAGTTATAGCTAAGTTAATAAATATTGTCTTACCCAAAATGTATGTATGGTAAACGGTTCGTCACCCAAGGTTTACACGTCTTTGGATAGAAATGCTTGATAAATGCAAAAAATATGAATGTACAAATAGTAAAACACATTTTAACAGTGAGAGAGAAAATGTACATTCTACAGGCAGCAGAAAACTGGGAACCCCCCATTACTTCTTCCAGTTTATCCCATCCCCCTTCTTTCCCCAGCTCCTCATTTCTCTCCGCTCCTCTTTTCCGATCATTAGCCAGCCCTTTTATTTCTATTTTCTTCACCCTTATTTCACCCATCACCCTGCCCATGAGGACATTCACCCCAGAACCTTGAACACCTTCCTCCCACATCCTGTCCCAATTAAAAAAGAAACACACGTTCCTTCGTGAAACGTACCACAGAGAGCAAGGAGGCGAGACGAGATTAAAAAAAACGTAGGGACTTGCAACCCCCCACCCAATCCAAGACACACTGCGCACACATACACAAACATAGCGCACACACAATGCAGCGCCACATGGGTGACAGATCGCGGACTGAAACATCAAGGTCCAGATTGAAATCCATTTTTGAGGATCTAGGTGAAGGAAAAAACTGGAAAATGTGTGAAAGGAAATGGGTGGAGAAACGAGAACGAAATGCAAGGGATGAGCGAGTGACTGTAAGTATAATTTCGATTGACTGGGTGAGGGGTGTGTAGGTTTCTGTTGCTCTCTGTCTGCGTTTAGTTTATTTCATTTATGGGCTTCTTTGTTCACAGTTGAAATATCACGAAGCTGAATATAGGTATGTTTACAAATTTTTACGTACTGTGGACCAGACTTTTTATTCTTAGCATTGCACATTTCCCCTAAATAGCAATCAGAAATTTTCGGTCTGTTTAGCTTGTCTCCAGTTCAACTTGGCGTAAACAGAAGTGCTTTCGCAAGTTTTGACATTTTTTACTGCACAGATCATCACAGCAGTAGTACACGGGAAAGAAAGAATAAACTATTCAAATTTACTAAATGTATTCTAGCAAAAAGTAACTTGTTAATGTGTTTTTTTTACTGAAACATCATTATGTACTGTGTAATATAATCAATCCTAAGGAGGACCGGTTGATCCTACAACGTACAAAAACATATGACAGATAAACTCAATCCTTGAGAGTAAGATGCGACTGGAATGGCGACTGGAATGGGCAGATTGTCATTTAGTACAAAACATTTTCAAGATATACTGGTACCTATTGTGAATTCAGTACATCAGCATTCCGTTCTTCCCCAACTAACACCAAACTATAAATCCATAACTTGGCATGTGGACAAAATATGGGCTGGTTTGTAATCATGTGGTGGTTTCAAATATAACCCAGGTGGGATGTAAAGAGACTGACGACCTCCAACCAAATCAAACCCATTCTCAAAAGTTTGATTACCAGGTTATTTATTCCAGTCCAACACGTGCATCAAAGATGGAAAGTCGTATTGTTCTATGCTCAGTAGGGAAACATGTTTCCATGTTCAAGGAAATGCTTACTTTTCTGTCCATATTGGATGTTAAAAGTAAAAATCCTCATCAATACAGCTATTCTAATCTAGGGTAGGACAGACTAGACTTTTTCGGACTAATTTTGACTAATTTTGTCTTTTATAATCACTGATCTCTGCGTTTTAAGACATTCATTTGTAGGTAATGGTGAATGGTTAGTTTATAAATGCTTAACACTGCATAGTCGTGACTTCCCGTCTGTTCAACTAGTCATCACCTTTTAAGTCAGGTTGCTATTGACATCACACCATTCAAAACTGTGGGATGAGGTGGCACAACGTGTTGGCATCGCAATTCACTATGCACTTGAACTTTATTGACTTAAACTTGCAATTGTACATTTTTGTTTATACTTTATATAAATTCTAACACGTGTAAAAAAAAATCAATGCCTTATTTATTTTAGCAGTAAATATTTTATTCTGTGAATTTGTTGTGAAGAACTTTGCAACCTAGTGCTGTACAAATACATTTTACTTTATTTTAGAATTTGATGCCGACTCGTTCTATGCTAAATGCTTACCTTTAGTCTGCTTTCTTAGTTTATTAGTCGGGAACTACTACTACTTGTGTAATTCAGCAATCTTGTAATCACTGAAGATTTTTTTTTACCCAGTAACGGATGTTATTTAATAAACCCTCAAGCAACATATGTTTCTGAAGAACTGGGGTTAGATCTTGCCCCTGGTCATAACAAAGGTGAACAGACTACTCCAAATAAATGGTCGCCCAGCGCTCAATGACATTCTGAACTCCTCTGTTTGTATCTCGGTTAAATCTCCAAAGATAAATTCTGTTCACCCCCAAGCCCACTGGTACACGGTCTCAACAGCTCAGTTGGAAGAATCGGTCCACAGGGCAACTATCAGTCATGTGATTCACAGATCTGGACTAATGAAAGAGTTGTCATTGTTTAAAGCTAGCCAGTTTACAAACTAGCAAACATGGCAGAAGTTGCTCTGGGCAGATTAGATAAAAGTTGAACTTTTTCCAATTCAAAACGTGGAAAATTAACATCAGCTATCACCCTGAACACAGCCATCCTCCTCGTGAAACATGGTGGTGGCAGCATCATGCTGTGGTGCTTCTTTTTTTTTAGCAGGGAAAGGGACGTTGATCATATTTAATGGGAAACTAGATGGAGCTAAATACATGACAATACTGGAAGAGAACCTGCTATATAAGATACGGCAAGACTTTATTGATCCTTATGGTGAAATTAATTAAGAAGAAGCTGCAAAAGACTTCACCTTCCAGCAAGACAACATACACAGTCAATAGAATGGATTAAAATATTTTATTGTGAAGAACCAGACCAGACCTAAATCCTATTAAGAATCTTTAGCAAGATAGAAAGTTGCTTATCACAGATGCTCTCCATTCAACGTGTGTCCGTTTGAAGGCATTGTACACCCTCATGAAAGCATTGAGGATCTCCAGCATTAGCAGGCTAGTTGCCTACACTAAAATCAGTGGGAATTGGAGAAATTGCATAAACAAATCAACATAATAATAAAGTAACACTCTCTTGAAACACAGATTTATAAAGTGAGTCGAGCTTTGTACTATCAATCTGATGATTGTGGTTCAGACTGTCCACTCTGCCATGGCTGACCCTACGCTCTGACCCCAGTCTCAAACAAGACATTCTATTTCCTGTCACACACACATTTTTATCTCTGCAAAAGTGCAGACACTGCATACATACTATCAATGAAACACAGTGTGAAGATACAGTATCAGCACATCAAGTCCACTACCAGGAATTTCACCTGTTGTTTTCTATCACTAATCTTTAAGTCCTGATTAATATGCCAGAGTCAATATCTTGTAACCCTTTAATTTTTATTGTTTAATCTTTAACTCATTAAACGTTAAGGTGTGGTATACAGGAACTTATTCAAAAAGCATTATATAAAATAACAAGAATACAAATAAAGTAAGTATCAGTACACAAAACATTGATTTATTTGGCATCCCAGCTGAACACACTTCCAATGTTATTATTTCATATCACCCCTAGGTGGGAGTATATTAATGCAGCCAAAAAAATCTGCTTTATTAGGGGCACAATGTGACGTCTAAATATAGAAAACAACGCCATAATGACTTGAGATGATAATAGCATTTCCTTTCTAGAGGCAGGAAAGGTTAGAGCATCGCTGAATACTGTGAGCTGGTTATGTGAAAGTCGTAGGTGACTTTCCCTGTGACAATAGTAATTACTTATTATTTTGGCTCGACAGTAATTCTGTGCTTTATGCACCTTTCAACAGCATACCTCCACTCCACTGGGATCTAACTACTATATGTTGTAACAGAGAAAGTCAGGGAGTTGGGGACATCTAAAGATGGCAAATAAGAGCACATTGGGACTGATGTAGCCGAAAAAGCATTCTGCTGACCATGTGCCCTGTCTGCTGTTATCCATCGCCAAGGGCGAGGGCACAAGCGGTGATGTAACATTGTGTGTGTGTACTGCAAATGTGCTCGAGTCAAGTCCTTTTGACTTATACCTTAAGATTTGGATTTCTGCAGCTTTAGTGAAGCTTTAGTCAGAGTTTGCTGGGGCTGTACAATGGATCCTACTCTAACTCACTATCTCTGACATCCAGGTTTAAATTTCAATATTATTTATAATTTAAATGCATGATTATAGTTCACTTTGATGCTGACCTTTACTATTGACCATAGAGAACTATGACTAGCTCACCACACCATCTGTCATCTGGTCAGAATCCTAGGGCATCATTCATATGGGGATCAGTCTGATTTCCATATTCCCTGATCTTTGTGAAGGTGCCACTAATTAACTAGCTGAGGTCATATTTTCAATATTTATTTTATTATTTGCTTATGCATTTTCCGTTTCTCCCCAACTTGCTGCTTCTTGGTTGTGTCCAAGGAATTTTTGGCTATGTTACGCTTCTCATGGTCCTTTCTGACCCTTTCTTAATCATGCGTGAAGTCAGTATGCGAGTGAGAAACATTCAATGATTCTTGTGGTCCTGGTCTATGATACATACACCTCTGTCTTACCTCTGGTCATTTACCCACACAGCACACTCTGGAGGCCTTCTTTAGGTATTGCACATTTATTTGCAGTAGAGGGCGTCCATGCTGTTGGTTCGATTCCCAGGGTTTATAGCACACAGTCACCTGGGTGTCTTTGTTTTAGTTAGCAGGAATTCCCTCCAGCATCCACCCTTGCCAATCGTTGTTTATGTAGGTGTTCAGCAGCAGAGCTGAGATTTGAAGTCACATGTTCACGATGTCGCCAATGGTGTGCTTGTGTATTTTAACACTGTGCCAAACTCCTTTTTGGTGGAGAAACTAAGATATTTAAGTCTAGCCATAAAAAGAACAGCGATGAATGGATTTATGAGGACATTTTGTTCAATTAGTGCTGTCGAATTGGTTTGTCAAGCAATTAACAGCTGTGACTAAAACACAATCACTTGGTGTTTATTTACTCATATTTGTGATTAGGTAACTAGTGAAATGTTTTATTAATTTAGGTTGTCATTTTATCATTGACAGAAAACAAATGAATGGCAGGAAATCCCTGCATTTTCATTGTAATTAGACAGGACGATTAGATAATGTGCCTCCTAATGTGTGTGTGTGTGTGTGTGTGTGTTACAATGTACATTTAGCCAAACCCTGTTCATCTTTAAAATCCCCTGAGCAAAAGAGAATTCAGATTAGACATGAAGGATTTGCAGAAAAGGCTGATGGCAACATGCCCAGACTCAAGTCTCGCTTGTGGGTTGGTGGCAGCAGGAAAACCGTGGGCATCCCCGGATCGTTCAAACTCTGGGTGCACATGAGGTTAACACTTGCTACAGGATGTTGATACATAACAACTCTCATTCTTTTTTCCCTCCACAGACTAAAACAGCCTTGACTGACTTGCCCTTATATAGCAACAGCAACCAATACCTCACATGTTTTATAGGGAGGCAAAATGTAAACATTCATCTTGGGAAAATATGTGGAGCGAAACCAGAGAACACACACACACACACACACACACACACACACACACACACACACACACACACACACACACACAAAGCTCAGAATAACTCTACTCGGGTCCCGAGGCTTCCCTCTCCTGAACCGCCTCTACTACCTCTACCTGGGTTCTTCCGTGGGGATCTTTTTCAGGTTAAACTTGTCTGTACCATCTCCCCAGGGAGACATCCAGGAGGCATCCTGACCAGATGCACAAACCACCAAAAAAAGAAAAACCCTCCATTGATGAGCACCTTATCATGGTGGAGGGGTTTACATGCTTGAATTACCAAATCAAACTGGTCGTAGGTGACGGCTCAAAGAGTGGTCAATTATTCCCCTGTAAATAAAGTTTAATATTAGGGCGACTGGACCCTCACCAGGCCTGATGTTAAACCTGATGATGCACATATGAATGATCAGAATAATCTGATTTGAGGGGGATACAACCATAGTTAGATGTTGGCCTGTTATTTAAGTCAAATTCATTGTATAGCTATTCTGATTGTTTCCTTCTCATTCTCTTTTTTTCTTTCTCTGCTTTAGAGTCTGTGAACTTCACCAGCTGGGACACTGTCTGCCTCGTTGTCATCCAACACCATGAGCTGGAGCTTCCTGACACGTCTGCTGGAGGAGATCCAGAACCATTCTACGCCGGTGGGGAAACTCTGGCTCACCACATTGGTTGTTTTCCGCATTGTGTTGACAGCAGTGGGTGGAGAGTCCATTTACTACGACGAGCAAAGCAAGTTTGTGTGCAACTCTGGCCAGCCCGGCTGCGAGAATGTCTGCTACGATTCCTTTGCGCCGCTCTCACACGTGCGATTTTGGGTCTTCCAGATAATCCTATCTTCCCTGCCTTCGCTCCTTTACATGGGCTATGCGGCCAATAAGATCTCTCGGAATCAGGATCAAAGAGCGACTACAAGCGAAGCTCCAGCCGAGAGCATCCCAGATAGTGGGTACACACACCGGAAGCCAAGGAAACTATACTTTGGGGCACGTGACCATCAGTCAGGGCATGAGCCCGTGGAGGAGGAGCGTGAAGATGACCCCATGATTTATGAGGTGCCTGAAATAGATAACTCAAGGAGTGAGCACGTGCCTCCCCGGCCCAAGCCGAAGGTACGGCACGACGGCCGGCGCCGTATCCGAGATGATGGCTTGATGAGGGTGTACGTGCTGCAACTGCTGACTCGCTCCGCTTTGGAAGCGGCCTTCCTTGCTGGCCAGTACATGCTCTATGGCTTCCATGTGGCACCAATCTTTGTGTGCACAAGCGAGCCCTGCCCACACCGCGTAGACTGCTTTGTTTCACGCCCCACAGAAAAGACCATCTTTCTTCGCATCATGTATGGTGTCAGTTGTCTCTGTCTGATGCTTAACCTTTGGGAGATGATTCACCTTGGGGTGGGCACCATCAAAGATGTCCTACGGAAACGCCAAGCTGCAACAGCAGAGGACGAATACCAGCTGGGCTTGCTAGGGCCTGCGGGCATGTCAGTCGGAGTGGGTGGACCGGAATTGAGTGAAGGAGAATTGGCAGATGATGTGGGCAACAGGGTCAGAGAAGCAGACTACGTAGGTTATCCGTTCTCTTGGAGTACTCCATCAGCACCGCCAGGGTATAACATTGTGATGAAACCCGACACCTTACCTTACACCGATCTGAACAATGCCAAAATAGCGTGCAAGCAAAACCGTGCCAATATCGCACAGGAAGAACAGCAACAGTTTGGCTCCAACGAGGACAACTTCCCCGGGGCGAGCGATGCCCGGCCACCACCAATCAACAGGAACGCTGTCCAGTTAGAGGCAGCCATTCAAGCCTACGCCCTTCAGCACCATGGCAACAATAACAGTGACGACATAAATCACAACAGTAATGATCAACTACAGAGTAACATACCACCTGCTCTTCAGAAAGAGAAAAAGAATCGACTCAAACCAGACAAAGCAGGGAGCGCCGGGAGCAGCAACAGTAACAAGTCCGGGGAGGGTAAACCATCTGTATGGATCTGATAATTCATCCATACACACCATTTCCTCTCTAAAACTCATTCGGGTGTTCTCATTCTTACCCGTTCCATCCATATAAACACAGTACAGATGTGAGGGTATAAAGCGCACAACCATGGGCATGGCATATAGCTGAAGTTTTTGAAGCACCATGTGCCTTAGAATCCAGGAAACTCTGGAAGCGTAAAAGTAAACGAAAATACTTACATTTCTCTGGTCTTCCTATTTGAATTGTTCGAAGCCATTTTTATAACCGTTGGCCACGCATAATACGTTTCCGAGATTTATAAACTGTGAACAAAATGTGATAGTATTTCTGCGATTCTGGTGCAAGAAATTGTGTCTTCCTGTGATCTTGAGAAGCGATGAAGCTACATTCCAGTTCTAGCTGTAATCAGCTTATAACTATGACTATGACATCACAATGCAGACATCTCGTCTTGCTGTTCCATCACAATGGAATGACGGATTATTTAAAGACAGGCATGAAATGACCAATGCATACGTGTGAAAAGGTGACATTCCTACTGCAGCTAAAAGTGCCAAATCAATTTTTGTCATCCATTCATTTATTTATCCTGGTAAAAAATCCCATTGCTAGGAATCATACATTCATTAACTTATCACATATTCACCTACCCACTCCCAGCACATATCAAGGTGCGTTTCAGAGTTCCTAGACAAACAGCTTAAACATCTGATTCTCAGGATTGTACAGGATTGTACAATTTTATAATGTCAAGTAAAATTCCATGGGAATTAAATGCAACTTAAACATTTCAGAAGCCTCATCTGTATAAAATGGTCCCAATACACTATGCTACAGCCCCCTAAGCCACAGATGTGGCGCCTATGATGTCCCAAAAAGCCATACAGGTTTCAAGCGGACCACTTAAGAACTGCAATCTCTTGAGACTATCATCAAACAGGTGTCAGATTTGAGGATTAAAACAGATTCAAGTAATTAAGTCTTTTCAATTTCCATCCATCTATCCGTAATTTAGTTTTACCACTGTGTAATTTTATTTATGCGACACAAACTGCGAAATACACTAAATACCGGAAAAGGTCGCCTGTCTGTTGCAGGGCACAGACACACACACACACACACACACACACACACACACACGCAGGACAATTTCAGTATCTCCAATTTATCTGACTGATAATTTTTTTAGACTGATTTATCTTCAGACTGGGGGAGGAGACCGGAGTACCCAGAAACCCCTCACATTGCCTTACAATCAAACCTGGGACAACATAATATATGAGTTGTAATTTATATCAAATGAAAAGTTAAAATTTTCAACAACCTAAACCAGAACTGTCAGTCTGAAGAAACTGTGGCTAATCGCGCTAATCTGAAGCTAATCGTGCTAATTTTTTTTTATGTTTTCAGTGTGAACAAAAAAAGCTCAGTAGCTAGCCATGCTAATTCAAAGTGTTTTCAATGTCAAATATATGACATTGAGAAAGTATTTTGAACAAATTATTGCCCATTTAGTGCACATATGTAAAGAATTAGCTTAGGAGATGAACAATTTGAACAAAAAATAGTATAAAAGGGGTTCAAAAGTGGACAACACACTGGAAATAGGTTTGAAAGCTGTGCAGACTTTAGATTTGCAATCACAATACAAACATATATAAACAATTTTGCTTCAGGTTTTATTTCTAGACGTTTGAAACCCTTTTGCAGTTATTAACGATATAAAACTGGGCGTTGATAACCTGGTGTACTTACAGTATACTGAAATAGCGATCGTTTGCTCATACTGCCCCCTGTCGTTTTAAATAGAGCATTTCATACAAGACAGCAATAGGGCTGTATTATAAAAGTGCTGTTGTCACAGTCAAAACTCATTTAACATCCGGTCACTGTTACGTTCCATTTCCTGTGTTCCATACCCGTGCTAATCTAAAGGTCTTCCATGATGTCTCATTTGGCCACATTACTTTTTTGGGTAATCTTGGCAAAAACTGATCTAAACCGGAAGACCGAACTGTTTTCTTTTCATGGATTGATGATAAAGCTATGCAGTCATGCTGCCCAATCATAAAAGTTCATCGGATCACTTGTCTGGGTGGTACTTTGATGTTGCTTATTTATTACATGCAGATTTAAAGAGAACAAACCCTTTACACATCAGCAATTCTTTGGTGATTGCCGATTTTAGACAGACGTTAATATAAAAGAGACTAAACTTGTTTGAAATGAGTTTGTATTGGAGTTTTTGTATTTGGACTTTAATGGACTGCTTGAGATTGTTTTCATTTCTGTGTTATTTTTTGCCTTTGAACTGAAAAAAGGGGAAAAGCCCATATGTATTTATGTAATGGTATTATGTACGTAGATAAATATTATCAGGGTTGGGCAGTATTTAAAAAAAAATACATGTTTGTTTGTAATCAATGCCAAATTTTAAAAAACGTTGTTTTATTGCCTGTTAAATAGTTTCGACTTCAATTGTATGGTAACAGGGTGCATGACTTGTAAGCGAGGTCCATTTAGGTATCAAGGGGATGAATTTCTTCAGTTTTACTAAGTCTACAATGCCAAAGCTGCTGTCTGATGCAGAACTCGAGATAAAAAAAAGACATGTAACTTCATTATTTGAGATAAACACTGCGGAAGAAACTGCACACACTGAACACAAGGGGGAACTTAAAAACACAGGCACAGATTTATAAATGCCGCTCCATCAGTTATTAGTCCACTAGGCTTGTTAATATACCAAGTCAATTAGTGTCAGGACTGCCTGAAACTGAAGTGTTGCAACCATTGTACTAACTGAGCTTCCACAAACAGACTTTATGCAGTGAATGCATTCAGTAT
>JAOUQU010000017.1:2935928-2947088 GCA_028566735.1 Ammoglanis amapaensis | reverse complement strand
CCCGACCCGGGGATCGAACCCGGGACTTCTCGCTGTGAGGCGACAGTGCTGAACCACTCAGCCACCGTGCCGCCAAATATACAGTATTTACTGATATAATTACTAAGCATACTACACTAAACCCTAAACTGGCATTTTTCTTTATGTCTTCATTTAGCCCAGACTTGCCCCTGGTGGCACTGCCATCTCAGGTAGAACGATCAGGGTTTAGGAGAGCTGCAGGGAGAATGTGGCGTACAACGGTGCCAATCAGTGATGAGGGCCAAGATGGGAGCAGATGAACGAACAATCTTAATTAAAAGACAGGACATACGAGGATTTGAGCTCGCAAATACATTAGTTACTTCCAAGTTGATTTTAATGTGTTTATGCTAAACAAAATTGAAAATGTTACACCAAAATAAGCCAAACACGATCTTAACCAATAGAACAGTTGTTTATTGCAACAGTTGTTACCTTGCATCCAAACAGGCACTTCAGGCAGCGGCGCCACCAACATGAGAAACAATTTGACAAAAACGTGCCCTGAACTCGGCTTTCCCCACTGCCTACTTAACTGAATACAGCAGCTCAAGTTATAGAAACACAAAGGAACTAATACAATCAGTGACAATTACATGTACATATTTTGGTATTCATTATGGAGTCAGTACTAAACTACATGAATGTCTCAAGCATGCATAAGTTTATAATGACTTCAGCAAAATACATAATACAAAACGAAAACAGAATGAATAGGTTTCCTGTTTTGTAAGGACCAATTGTGTATTACAATCTGCCGGTCTGTTGGCACAAAGCTTTTTGCAATGCACCAATTTTGGTAATATTTGGTTAAAGTCTATTAAACATACAAGTGGTAATGATTTAACCGTATAAAAGTACATAGAAATACCCCACAGTGAGGGCACACTGGAACGGTTATAGCTACACAATTGCTTATAGGCCTAACATTAACCCAAATGCTCATGTGTGCTTTTTTAATTATAACTATTTACGTATACAGTAGACATGTGAGAATACCTGAAAAACACAAATGTCTATATATAACCAATGGCTCGAGTCTGCTTAGTGCTTGCCTTAATTCACAACAAGCATTTTGAATTATGAACATTAATGAAGATTAATGAAATTGAAAATACATGAGCCATAAATCACAGTTTGAACAATAGCACCATCAATTATTTTATAACACATAGTGCACCCCATCCACCAGACATTGCTACAAGCGAGAAAACGTTATTTCCAAGGTGTTATTACCTGCCATCACCACTAGGTGGGAGCAGCAGATCAGTGAAACGTCCAACTGATTTTTCACCAGCATTATTATTATTTTTTAATCTGTCTGCAGTCACTGGTGTGCAAATTAGAACGTCTATAAAACTGATCAATGGTGAAAAGGGCTGGGGATTGCTTATGGTGTTGTGTTATTAATAAATACACAATACCGTAATGATTATTAATAAATTTCAATATTTCCATAAGTGGCACATGAACTGAATAGAGAAACACATTGCATGATCGTGGGCATCAGACATGCTGATTCAGCTGAATCAAAGACTTGTATTCCACGTTCATTACATTTATATTAACCCATCAAGTGTGATTGACATGAGCACAACCGTTTGATTAAGCGCAACCATTACTCATACAAAAAAAAGAGAGCGAAGAGCGACATTTAAGGAATGAGCAAGAGTTACAGTAAGTGCAAGAGTTACAGAAAAAAAGGAAAAATAAATCGGGGGGAAATTAGGCATAAACAGACAAGATGAAACTAGGTTGAAAAAAAAAAAAACAATATCTGGAGAAAGCAACAAAAAGAGGCTGGTTAGAAGAAAGCCACACTGGATTTTCCACCAGGTGGGTTGAGCACCCTGTTGTGTGAGCGTGGTCGAGGTCCGAGGTGTGGCTCGTGGTTCTTTTCAGAACCCTCAGCCTCATGAGAGGGTGTTGGCTCGGCAGGAGAGGCCTCGTTTGAAGGAGTAGCTGGTGGAGGTTTAACCTCTGGTTCAGGCTTCCTTGGCTGAGGTGCTGAGTTAAAAAAAAGAAAACATGAGGTTATATTGATGACAGAATATTGTCAGTTAGATCATGCTGCAAGGGATGTATGAGGTTTTATACTTATATATTTTGGTAGGACTGTGGAGTAGATATTGATTGTTCAGTGTCAATTCACATTTAAAATGAACTCGTTCAAAATTGTTTCCAAACAGAATTCATTTTAATTTTAAACTAAGTTCACAGCTTCAAAAATAAACTAGTCCGCTCCCCAATAAACAAGCTACAAATCTTAACCCCTTATCATGTTAATCACAGGCAAAAATCATTGCTACTCCCAAATTAAATACATCATTCACCGCAGTGACGAACAAATATACCATTGTTGAGATTGAGAATAATATTTAAAGAATAATAAATGATAAATTCAGCATATTTAAGCACAGGGATAAATATTTTCATTAGATCTATAAAACATGACCGGTTTTAATTGCACGTTAATAAAGTACCAATTGAAAGCTTACATTTTTGTAGCTTTTAGCCATTTATATAATTTTCGCTTTATTTTTCCAAATTTACATCCTTTTATTTGTTCTATTGGGGATAAAATCCACTTTTTCAAAACGTTTCATTCATGGTGGCCATCATGGAATTTTACATTTGTCTCCAAAACCCTAGACCAGGGGTCCCCAACCTTTTTGAAACAGAGCTACTTTTTTGGTACCAACTAATGTGAAGGGCTTCCAGTTTAATACACACTTGTAAAATCACAACTGTATAACCTTTAATCACATGTTACTATTAATAATGAATGAAATGCATCTATGTGAAGATGCTGATCATGTAAATGATTTCTCACAATCATTTAACAAGGTAGGAAACAAACAAATATCAATATGCAAAACATGCAGCCATTTTTAGAACAGGCCCGCGGGCGATTCAAGAGGTCCTTTCAGACCCCTGCCCTAAATAAACATAGTTAAGTGTTTTTTTTAACTAATTACCAACAAAAAAAAACTAATATTAGTACATTATAGTTACTAGCTGCCATTAGCTAAAATGTAATTTGTTCACTGAAACGTCAGCTTATTCTTTAAAAGGCCAGACACTGAAGAAAAGCAACAAATGATATAATTTGACTAAATAACTAATTGCACAAAATTTTATATTTATATTCAGTATTTAGCAAATGCCTTTATCTAAAGCGACTTAAAATGGAATACTTTTTTTTGAGAAATTAAGGCTCAGTGGCCCAACAGTGGCAACTTCGTGGTAGAGGGGTTTGTACCAGTGACTCTCTAACCCAGTACCTTAACCACTAATTCATCTCTGCTCCCTCCATTTCATTCATTCATTCAATATGAATACATTTTGGCCACATCCGTTAAGTGAATAAACTGAGGAAGCCTCTTACCTGGTGGTTCAGGTGTAGCTGCTGCAGCCCCTAACGCGATATTGTCCTGTAAAAACACAAAACATCACTGAATGTGTAAAATCGTTTACTAGAACACAGAGTTACTAAATGATGGGAAGACAAACACAGATCAATTTGTATTTTCAAGAACCCACCTTTGGTTTGTTGGGATGACTTTTTACAGCAGGTGGGTTTGTCTCTGGTCCCCCGAAGATGTTGCTAGTCGCTCCACCAGGAGGAACTGATTTTGGCTGAGTGGGTGCTACAGGTTCAGCAAAAATCCCGCTGCTCTTCCCACCTCCAAACAAAAAAAAGGACAGATCATTTCTCCTTACAGAGTGGCCTCATAGCTGGAAATTTGTATATCTGCCCTCTATTGATGTTCTTATTTTAAATAAAGCTTATTTTAAAACAACAGACATAAGTACTAGTAACATCACTTAATTATATACAGCTATTTATATACAGCGCTGAGCACAACTGAGCACTTACACAAACTGAGCACTAAAGTATATCTTAGTACACACTTTCAGAGGAAAATGTTGACTCAAACGGAACACT
The DNA here is from genome assembly GCA_028566735.1 of Ammoglanis amapaensis. Lineage (NCBI taxonomy): Eukaryota > Metazoa > Chordata > Actinopteri > Siluriformes > Trichomycteridae > Ammoglanis > Ammoglanis amapaensis. Next base: position 2,943,118 of record JAOUQU010000017.1, on the reverse strand, counting down.
AAAAGTCATAGAAGTGACGGACTAAAATCTAAAATTACCTGCCACAAGTCGCCAAGCCGAATGAGTGGACTTATTTGCAAGTTTGAGCATGTATGTGATATTTAAGCACTTCAGACATAAGTGCGTTAAGCCAACTTGTCCCATTGTTTTGACTGGCGTGATGCAACCTGTGTAAGCTTAGTAACGAAACATGATGCATCACTCAAAGTTCAAATAACATTGTGTGAGGACTCAATGAAACCCTCACTGGATCGACAGCTGTTCAGATAGACAGCAGGGCAACGAATCCGATCACTAGGTTTTGTAACAGACTCTGACACCAAATGTGTGTGCGCGTGATGTAAAGCCATGGCAATGAATTAGAGACTTCAAACCTGTTTTTCACTTCATAATTTATGGGTAAGTGTTTAATCAAAATGAGCGACATTGCTATATTCTATAACCTACAATACGAACTGAATAAATAAAGACTGCTCTTGGTCACGCACATACCGGAATTTATCGATTTTAAGTGGTATCTTATTTTGTATCTATACATGCTAGTCTAGTATGTGAAGTATTGGACTTCAACCCGCTTTGATAGAGAAAGGATTAAGGTCTTCTTTATCCTAGCCGCCTGGAAACATCAAACAACTATGATCCATCCAATAATGTCTTTGCACATGCATCGATAATTACTGGTAGTGTGTTGTGTGCATACTAGACCATTTATTTTGCATAGTACATTTACTTATATTACATTAAGTACATTAAGTTCTTGAAAATTCACACAGAGCGTGTTGGAGTGTAAATAAGTGAAAAATAGAGTATATTGGAATGATAGGGACTTTAGCTAATCACAAATGAAGGAGTGGGTCAGCAAGATTCTTCAGATTCCAGGCCTGGGCCCTAAGGGAGCCAGCATGTACGCTTCCAGAAAATACCAGTGGGTGGGTGCTCACAGGAGGGCCAATTGAAGCAACATCCGAAAATGAGGCAGTGACTTCACTTCTGCCAGTTTTTTTATGTCTAGTCACATGCTTTCCATTTACTAAAGACTTTAGAGCAAAACTAAACACAGTTGCTAACTCTGTAGAAATTCCTCTATAGAAGAGTCAACCCCAAATACTAATCTCAACCCTGATTAGTTTGGAACTTGGCAGATAAGTGAAACATTAAACATTTAAGAAAGATCTGGGTTTTACCTGGAGGATTGGAGCGTGTAGAACCTCTTTGAGGTGCTTCGGGAGGGGCAAAGATATTAGAAGCCATCTTGTTGGGACGTCTGGAAGCACCAGCGTCGTCCTCGTAACCGCCAAATATGTTGCTGCTGCCACCACCAGGGGGCCGAAGGACCCTGTAGATTAAAAAATTAATAACATTAAAAAAGCTACAAATGTCACATAACTAAGTGAAATACTTTAGACCAGAACTCTGCACATAAGACAGTTGTTAAAGCCAATATGATCTGCTATATTTAAAAGCGATTTTCGGACTTGTCGCTGATCAGAGCCCCTTACTGGTAGGGGCCCGTCATTAATAATGTCAAGAATTATCACAGTCCAATTTTATTCAGTTCAGACAACACATTCTGTATACATCAGCCCTACATACATACACATTTATTTATCCACCGCCGAGACCCAGCATTACATTCAACAAGCACACATTTGTGTAACCTTTTAAAAATACAATGGTTTTCATTAATCAAATTTCTACATCATTTTGCAAAAGAACAAAGGAAACGCTGTTTATAGTGAACACATTGTCACATGTTTAATGTAATCCCGTATTGACTGGAAACAAACCGTCACAACACTTCCAGCCAAGCCCAGATGAAAAACAAAAAATCAGATATCATGTAAAAACCAAAAAGTATATATCAATACGTTTAAATAGAATAACGTGAAACCAGAAGCATGTAGCAAATTCCTTTTCAGAATTTGCCAGTCATAGTCTTAGCCATGGACTTCAGGACCTAGTTCAAGGGCATTGAAGAGATTTAAACATACGCCTGTTTAACTTTATATTATGAAAAACTAATTGCAATCAAGAAGTCAATAATTACAATACAAAAAAATATTTGTCATATAAAGAGTTATGGATTCTCTGCTTATCAGCCTGTTACATGCGCCCTCTTGTGTCGAAAAAGGTTTATAACAGAACCAAAAAAAGCGGTTATATAGAAAGTAGGCAAACTAAAGTACTGCACTTAATACATATTTTACATTTATATTTAATATTTAATCTTACATGTGTTTATTTACTATGTTTTGTGATATATGGGGTTAGAAAGAGAGTGAAACCGGTTAACAAGACGTCGTACACGTAACACAATTACATGCGTGGCGCAGAAAGTCAAGACAACCCAGTATGTACGGCGTAAGAACCGTTATTAGCACCCGACACGCATGCGCACAAGTACATTATTAATACATAATATTTAATTACGCGTATAATTGTTTAAAACAGCAAGTAAACCATCGACAAATGAAGCTAGTCTGAACCAAATATGGAAACAATGGCTTCTCCGGTGAAACACAGCGGAGCCCCAACTCCACCTTTTTTATCTGGTTATTTTGGAATAATAAATGATACCTTTATAACGTGTGTAGTGTTAAATGTTTCCAAACGAGCAGTCGAGTTAGCACTTAGCTACTACAACATGCTAACGTTACAGACAAAGTTAGCTCGGCTGCTAAGTTCCTGTTCAGATTTAGTTCTGGTCCCTGGAAACAGTGCGTATTAATCACATTATGCTGGTGGAACGCGGTACCTGGAGCTGGGTTTCGAACCCTCATCGAGGCCCTGGAACATGTTGGTGGAAGTCATCGCGAATCTGAGTTTTGGCTCGAAGCTGGTCAGAGCTGGAACGAGCTGGACAACAATCCACCCGGTGTGGCGTTAAATCTGATACCGCACACTCACATTTAACACTTTGTCTGAAACTCCGCCCAGAAAGGCTGGACACGTGGTTTAAAATCAAAATACACGTTTACAGCACGATTTCAATTGGTCAATATGAAAGTCAATCATACTACAGTTCAATGCGATTGGTCAAAATGTCTCCAGTTTGGTTGTTGATTGGTTGACCTGTTGCTTTATTTTCTTAGACACAAAAGTGGAATGTAACACGTAACGTATCGCGACGTGGGCAAATAGTTTCAGGACACCATGTCTAATTCATGTCGGTGAATTACAGTCAGAATTAGTTGGCTTGTTTGCATTTTGACGTTATTTAAGTTGACATTTTTTGGCATGTTTTTGTGATGTGTAACTGTAGCAATCAAGGTAAATGCACACAGATACGAGGACAAGACATATAAATAAATATATTCATAATCACACTTTAAAAGAAACAATAAACATATTTACTGAATCAATTGCTTATCAATACATATTTTTCTGTAGCTAATTAAGCACAGATTCCCACAGAAATACTTCTTCATCTGTTTATCAAGCCTTAGATTTGGGGGTATGTAAGTTACATCAATATTTCCTAAAGATAACTGTTCTATATAATTCACAACCTTTTTAGGATTAAAAACATATACACACATCATTCAGATTTAAATGAACAGTTTTGACTACTATTATAGGTTAACAATGATTATCTAATAACATTATAAACATAAAGTCTCACTACATCCAACTAGTCTATTCTTTTATAAAATATTAGAGGTTTAGACAATAAAGTGCAATGACTTTAAGACCAGTTCACTTTGCAGGTCATATAAATAACCAAACAAACATGATTGTCTACATGGGCCATTTCAATACATAGCTAGGTATTCCATAGCTAAGAATTAGTGCTCTTTTTATTTATTTGAACCATTATGTATTTTTTATAGATTTTTCAAGTCTACAGTTTTAAAATCATTTGACATAATTTCAACTTAGAGATAAACTTTCATTAAAAAACTTTGCAAATCACACAAATATCCTGGATTCGATTCCGAGGTGGAATTTTCCAGGTCCAGGTTCTGTATGGGTGTCTTCCAACAGGCAAAAAAACAAGTTAATTGGAAAACCCCTACTTGTTATGTATGTAAATATCACTGTACATTTCTAAACTGTGTGACTAATAAAATATTTTATGTATAGAGTTAAATATGGCTTAATTAAATATATATAAATATGTTTGACTTTACACAATATATGTGAAGCAGAACCTGGATATGAACCCCCCAGTAAACAGCCCAAATCTAGATCCACTAGGCTATCACGGTCACTTACATTACACGTTTTTGTTTACAATTGTTTGTATGTTACTTATATATAATATACATGTATTATAAGAAGTTTAGTGGAATTACGCTCATACAGAAACACCGGCGAGCACAAAATTTTGAAGTAAAAAAAACTTGCGTTCGACCAATCACGTACAAACGTCGCATGCAAAAACCACGTGACCAAAGATTATCCAATCCATGGCTTTGTTTTGAGCGGGAGTGGGCGTGACTTGTTACATCCGAGAGAAACAAGTGTGTGCTGTCATTAGTGAAGCTAAGCTAGATGTGCTGGATTCTCATTTATGTGGACGGAGCTCATTTATACAGATCTGAAATCTAACAGACGAGGTAACAACTTTATATAAAAAATAAACACTATTAATCGCCGTTGTGGAGCTCAGTGTATTTATATGTTTACTAGTTTCATGTATGGTGGAAGGTTAGCTGTGTAGCCCATTAGCTTGTTAGCACACTGAGCTGTTCTGGTTGTAACTTAAGAGCGTTTGTGCGGTGACTCTTGTTGTATTTATTAACGTTTTTAATGAAACTGTATTTGATCCTGTTGTTGATCTGGTCAATTAGGTAAACATGCATCGTCATGGCACTTGACATTGATGGAGAAAAGGGACGTTAATCAGGTGTTGACTTATATAACCACTGGTTTAATGGTTCTTCATGGTGCCTTGGTTTTGTTATTTTATATACCTGACATTGCTACTTTTACGATAAGTATTACAAATATATTTACTGAACTGTCTCGCAGCACTGTAAGCAACATTATTACAGTACTAGATCATACTGCTTTTGCTTTCAATACCATCTTTGTTTATGTGATGCAACTAAATTAATCAGTCTGTTTATAAAACGTTATAAATCAAACAAATCCACTGACAAGGGCGAAATGTGCTGCATTGTAGTTGTAGAATTCAGACTTGTTAGTTTTTTATATACTAACAGTACTGTAGGTTATAAGGATGAGGTAGGTTGCAGAGAAAGCATCACTTTGATTAACATACAATCTACCAAATCTTTGGACTGTTTGTACAACAAACGGGTCTACAGATTTACAAATTGTTGCTATTCGTGCTCTTTATTTGTGCATTTATACTTATTATAAATGGTAAGAATAGAATGCAGTGTTAGTCTGTCTGAACAGGGTCATTCTGGTTTAATGTAATTTGTGTGTCGAAATGAATCGAAATGAATAAACGTTCGCTTAGGCTGCAAGTGGTTGAAAGTTTATGCATTTAGAGATTTTATAAGACGCCAGGATGTACAAGTATAATGTCAGTTAATAGAGTAAAACGAATGTTAAAATGATGATGACGTAGAATCACAACAAAGTCCATTGAGGACGCGCTGGAGTGCATTTATATCGTTGTACACGCACTAAGTTCGATTAAATTTAGCAACCGGACTTCGGATCCGTTTGCGATTTTTGTACGTGTATAAATGTGCACAGTGAGAATCACGTAGTAAAATGCGTGTAGTTTGGAGTTTGTTGTTGGGTTGAAGTTACTATGAGGCGGTTGAAACAGTCTCGGAGCTGAAGGTTCAGTCCAGGCAGCAGCTCTTAACGGCGAGGACACAACCGATCATTCGAGCCGCGTTCTCGTTTTAAATGATGTTCAAATCGCTCCTGAGCTGTTCTGCCATTTCTTTGGACTCATGGTGAAGAAAAGGAAGGTCTCGTCTGTCGGGGAAGAGCTGGAAAATGGGTAACGATGCTCGAAATACACGCACTTTAAGTAGAGGTCGAATGCGCGAAAGATTTTCCGTCGTCGTCTCTTGTGGGGTTTGTTCGGGGCGATAAAGTGTTCATCTTTCTTCACGTCGGGTTAACTAAAGCACAATTTTACAACTGGATTTAAATCTCGGAGGAACTAAAATTGCTCTAGTAGAGCGAAATGTGATACTTGGCTGACATATTAAGTGTATATAGACGTTTTAGACGAGGTTTGTCGGGACGGTGAGAGGATTTGAAACAAACAGCGGCCGCCATGTTGAGTTGAGCAGCCAGAGCGTCGCCTTTTCTAACTTCGTTTCTGTGTTTTTGTTTACACGTAAACCTTAAAAAAACCGGGACTTCATTCGAATTTGTCACTTTTATTAGGATGACAGTGGGCCACGGGGCCGGTTCGGGGCTCGAACAGCAGAACAAAGAGAGCCGAACGCTGGAGGTTGTTGGTGAGGACGACGAGAGCACCGAGCAGCTACAGAGCGAACAGCCGAGCACAAAGAGGGACGCAGATGAAGCACTGAGTCCAGTCGCCTCTACATCACCGAACCCGACCTCAACATCACCGAACCCGGCCTCAACATCACCGAACCCGGGAGCACTAAGCTCCCCCCCGTCTGTTACTGACCAGCATCACTTTCTCCGCTCCAGCGTCCGACCGCCGAGCAAGCGCCTCCGCAGAGACTGCATAGAACCCTCACTTAACGGTCACAGCAGCTCCAGGATTAAAGGTCAGTACAGCACAGTTCATCCTAAAACTTCCACTGCTTCATATTATCAAGTAGAGTCAATTGTATTTGTAGACCTCGTTTTGCAATAGGCATTGCCACACACCACTTTAGGACCAGCAGACCAAAAAAAACTCATCTGGAGCATGCCAAGGGTGACTGCTGCAATGAAAAATTCCCTACAGTACAGGGAGAACGTTTTAGAGGAACTCAGCGAGGACCTTCATCCTGAAAATGTATGCAAATCATACAAAACAAATGTACATGAAAATAAGTTATAACTACTTTCAACTTTGAATTACTTAGTACCTTGTATTGGGACTAGTGTTAAAGTCGGCATCATCATCATCATCATCATCATCATACTGACCACTGATTACCTTGTTGGCTGGTTTTGCCCGATCAGTCGCTTCTGACTCTTGGGCAGTCTGTAGTACAGGGGTCACCAACCTTTTTGAAGCTGAGAGCTACTTTTGGGGTACCAACTAATGCGGCGGGCGACCAGTTTGATAC
>JAOUQU010000017.1:2885482-2896208 GCA_028566735.1 Ammoglanis amapaensis | reverse complement strand
GTTAGTCAGTTGTACTGTGTAAAACCTTGATTTGATTTGAATACTATAGTTTTTGCTAGTTCAAGATATAATGTATTTGTTGTGTGTGTGTGTGTGTGTGTGTGTGTGTGTGTGTGTGTAGGTTCTGCACGGTGCTGGAGTATTGCGAGGGAAACGATTTGGATTTCTATCTAAAACAACACAAGCTAATGTCCGAGAAAGAGGGAAGATCGATCATCATGCAGGTCGTCAATGCCCTGAAGTACCTTAATGAAATCCGTCCACCAATCATTCATTATGATCTTAAACCAGGTATGAAAACAGACACACAGGTGTGTTTAGATTTAAACACACACATACCCATTTCAGTACCAGTAGATGAATATCAGTTCTTAGACCTTGTGGTAGAGGACTGGCGCATTTTAGTCCCAACACCCAGGACCAGACTGTACTCAGTGGTTGGGTTCTCTGATTCTTGACATTTAATAACCAATCTGTAGTCTTTCCCATTGTTTTGGCAGAGGGGGGCGATGATGTCAGTTCATTTATGGGAGCCATGGTAACACTCCAGCCAAATATGCAAAGTAAACCCTCATTTAACTCCGTTTGGATGATTGACATTTTGAATTAAAACATCCATCCATCCATCATCTAGTTTTACCACCCGTTGAATCCACCTGATCGGGTCGCGGGTCTGTTGCAGGATAAAGAGAGAATTAACTTCGCTGCATGTCTTAGGACTGTGGGAGGAAACCGGAGTACCCGGAGAAAACCCACAGAAACATAGGGAAGAAAAAGCATCAGAATTTCTTGCTCTGGAATCGAACCCTGTGCTGTGAGGTGACTAAGTGCTAACCACTAAGCCACCATGATGCACAATATAAATAGAAAAAATTAAATTTTATATATATATATATATATATATTTCCTGACTAAGCATTGGTCTTAAGTTAATGTGATTAAAAGTTAAAGTGATTAAACAAGATTCCAATGCATAAATCTGATTATAATTCTGTCAAATCTTTTAATCTTTTTGAGAAATCATATCATGATTGTGAAGGGAGCAACATATTTATTGTTGTGATGTCATAGTATCTTTTTTCTTCCGTTTGACTCCAGGTAACATTCTGCTGGTGAACGGCACCGCGTGTGGCGAGATCAAAATCACAGACTTCGGTTTGTCCAAGATCATGGACGATGACAACTACGGTGTAGACGGCATGGAGCTCACCTCACAAGGAGCCGGGACCTACTGGTGCGTCTGCGCTTCATTTCCAAAATCTGATCAAGGTCACAAGAGACACGCTCATTCTTTCTTCATGTGATCTGTAGGTACCTGCCCCCAGAATGCTTCGTGGTAGGGAAAGAGCCACCCAAGATCTCGAACAAAGTGGACGTGTGGTCGGTCGGCGTCATCTTCTACCAGTGCCTCTATGGGAAAAAGGTAAGAGCACAGCTGTACTGTGAAATAAATCAGCCCTAAACAGAACAAACAAAACAAGGAAAAACAAGGGTTCTTCAGATTTTGTGTTTAAACTATTGTCTTCTGTATTTTTTTTTATTTTTTTTTACGCGTTTTCCATTTTTGGGTAGTCTTTGGACGACTAGCGATCTCAACAGTGTTTTTACAGAGTAGGTTGCCAGGTCTATGTCCAACTCATCGCTCCTTGGGAATCAGTGTGTATCTACGGGACTATTTCACATCTCCGATCAAACCTAGTTCATGTTTTTGGACTGTGGGAGTAAACCGGAGTCCAGAAAGCTCCCCCAGGTTGACTCGGGGCTTCTTGCTGTGAGGCGACAGTGTTGACCACTAAGCCACCGTGCTGCCCTCTGCTGTTAGTAGACCTCAAAATTTACTAGTATGAATCCACTTGTACTTGCAATAGTACAATCCGGATAAGAGCGTCTGCCAAAGGGCAGGAATTTCACTTTTGGTTTATTTTTATTTATGTATTTTGCAAAGGAAGCTTCCATCAGTTAATAAGGGTTATGCTTAATCCGAATTATAAACTCTCTCGGACAGTAAACACTTTCTCCACCCCACCTAAAAAGCTATTTGAATATCTCTCATAGAATTGTGATATTCTAATCAAATAATAGAAATTTCTTTAATAAATGGGTTTAAATCATCAAATGTTTTTAATGTTTCATATTTAGCAGTAGCGTCAAACACATTTATTTATTTAGTGTTTAAGAGCTTTTTTTTTTACACTTGACGTAACATTCGTGACCGGAGACTGTCACATCAAACACGGTCATGGATCATTTTGTCTCTTTAATTTACCTTACCTGCGAGTGTTTGGACTGTGGGAGGAAACCGGAGCATCCGGAATAAACCCACACAGACACAGGGAGGACATGCAAACTCTGCACAGAAAGCCTTCTATTGAAACCAGCTTCCCCCCCCTCCCCCAATCATGTAGGTATAACTATTTATGATATTTGTTTAAATGTTTGTGTTACTCTTTGAGCGGTGTGATAGTGTATTAAAAAATAAATAAAAGTAGACTTTCTACACGTGAATTTCTCAGTATTTAACCAGTGAAACACACATTTACACACACACACACACACACACACACACACTAGACAAAGCACCGGACAGCAGTTATGGGTTAGATGTCTTTACTTTACTGATACTTGTACAGTAGCCCTGCTGATACGCTACTTTACTGTGGGTGAATTTGGAATTGCTGCCCCCTAGTGTGTGTTCACTGTTGTTTGTTTAATTGCATGGAATAACTCCTAATTACATCAGCGTTATTGTCGATATGAAGCAACGAGCGTAATCTAATCGACTTATAGAAATTGCTAAAATTTGCTTAATGGGCTGGATGTGGCCCGCGGGCTGTAGTTTGCACCATCGCCATGTTTTATTTCAACTATACTTTGTTACTTACTTCTACTCCAACAATTGCCACAAATTACCATGTTAATTAAAAGTATTAGTATTATATGTAATAATATAATGTAATTATTTGTTTTCGTGTTGCTAAAATGATTAATGGTCTCATTTGTTGTCTATTTTAGCCGTTTGGACATAACCAGTCCCAGCAGGATATCCTTCAGGAAAACACTATACTGAAAGCCACAGAGGTTCAGTTCCCTCCCAAACCTGGAGTTTCACCTGAAGCTAAGGTAATCCTCTCCCTCTCTCTCTCTCTCTCTCTCTCTCTCTCTCGATTGATCGGGTATAAATAGAACAGAAAATTATTACATGGTTAGATCCCACTTTTCACAAGTGCTGCTACATTTTGGGTCTGTCTCTAAAATATGTGCACCATCTTGCTTTTAATTTAAAATCTTATTTAGAATTTTCAATATTCTTGTTCATTTAGCGATCAACCTAATCTGTAAAACTCACTCTAAAGGGCCTGTTTTATCTTGTATTCATTAAATTTTAGAGTAAAAGTGTTTTTATTTATTTAATCATTTGTACAATTAATTGAATCCTTGATTTACAAACGAATCTTTCACTGCAGTCCCCAATTGTGATTAGAACGGAATTTGTTCTACAAATTGTTGTACGATTGTGTTTTATAAGTCATGACATCTGTCAAAGATAGGGTGTGCACCAAAATCCACATCTGGCTCGGATACATTCGAACGTGACAGCAGGTTTGGCAGTTTCAGACCATCCGCCACGTGTTGTGTACTGTTCTTGCACATGGGCTGTATTTTTGCCCTTTTTTTTTGAGGCACTCGTGGCCTGGTGGGTAGAGAACTGGGTTTGTTCGCCGGTTAATTACCACTTGTATGACATATACATTTTTATTATTATTCATTCTTGTCGCAGGCCTTCATTCGGCGATGTCTGATCTACCGCAAGGAGGACCGCATCGACGTCCATCAGCTGGCCAGCGACCCCTTCCTGCTCCCTCACATCCGCAAGTCAGTGGCCACGACCAACAACTCCAGCACGGCCGTCGCCTCCACCTCCAGCTCGTCTAACAGCAGTGCCTCGAACTGAGCTGCCTCCACCCATCCAAACTTGTCCGACTGGCGCAGAGAGAGTCGGGTTGGACACACGCCCAACTCTGCTCTGCTGACCCTGATGGAGAGCAAGAGAAGAAGAGGAGGAAGATAAATGATGAGGGACGCAGAAATGGAATGGCCTTCTGTAACCCATCTTCTCTCCCTAATATTTTGGATTTTGTGATGTGGGGAGGGGAGTCAGGGGGCGGAGTGATGCACAGCAGAAAGCTCTGTAGTGGACAGGAAGAAGATGAATTTACGAGTGCTCGGACTGATGACATGGACAGACATGCCCTGCACCCCAACACCCACACACAAACTACACACACATTGTTGATCCTCTCTCTTCTACTATAGCATCTTTTGTATAAGATTCAGCTGCTCGTTTCCTTTCCGTTTTGCCCTTTTCTAGTGCTCTTTTTGTCCCAGACAGATAAATGCATTCACGTCACAAGATTCAAACCAATTTCCACCAAGCAGCGCTGCTCCAAACAGCTTTTATTCAGTATAATGAAGTCTTAAGACTTTTTTTGTTGTGGATTTTTTTTATAACCATTGTATTGGTTGTTTCCTCCTTTTCTGTGACCAAAGGCAAGCACTATCCAGTAGGTGGTGCAGTTTACTTGATTTTTTTTAAATCAAAATTCATTTTTTTAACGGTTTACCACTTAGAAAGACTAGTAAATAGTTTAGTGATACTAACTGATGGCCCCAGAGTTGTTCGCTTATGTTCGAATTGGTTTCTTGCTTTTAAAAGTTTCTTCAATGCACACACAAGTTCATACAGATTCTCACACACGTACACATACACCCTCATATTTATTTCGGTCTGTTGAAATAACCGATTCCCGGTCCTGATTGTCTACTTTGTTGGGTGGGTGGGGGGAAGGGCTTACAAGAGTTTTAGGGCAGAAAGGGCAATGATCATTAAATGCATTTGGTTTAATTTCCACATGGTCTTGGCTGTTCTTTTTCCTTCTTTATTGATATATTTTTTAATCATTTTTGTTTATGGTGGTTATGTTGGTTGCACTGTTTCACAGGAAGAAGATGCCGCGTCTTTTCTCTTTGGAGTTTGCACATGTTTTAATCTGTCTCTGTGGGTTTCCTCTAGGTGGTCCGGTTTCCTCTCACAGTACAAAAACATGGCTGCACTGTGGCTTAATGGTTAGCATCATCGCCTCACGGATTCGGGTCTCTGGTAGGCCCGGAGCTTTCAGTGCGAAGTTTGCATTTCCTTACAGTGTCTTGTGTGGGTTTATTCCGGATGCTCAGGTCCCAAAGAAATGTGCAGGTCAGGTAGATTGAAGATAAAAAATTGTCCATGATTGTGTTCGATGGGACATGTGTGATGAATGATCGTTTCCTGTCATAAATGTTACCTAAAGTGTAAAAACATGATGTTAAAATGTTATTAATCATCTAAACTTGAACATCTAAATATTTTTTCACACAGCAGAATTATATCTCTACATTTCACACAAATCCATGCAGCGAACACATTGTCATTGATGGTGGGCAGCCTTGGCTACAGCGCCTGGGGAGTCGTTAAGGGTTGGATGCCTTGCTCAAGGACACTCAAAGGACACCGCTTTGGTTAAATTAGTGCTACTGGTAAGTTATGATCAACAGTGGTGACCCCTTCAAGTCTGTTTTGTTCCCTTAAACAGGATGTTCCTTGTACTGTATATTACCCCACTGCCCCCAATGATCCAGAGGTGTGGTTGTTAACCAATTTTAGAGCAAAACAGACATAATTTACCACTAGAGAAACGATTTTCAGAATTTCCATATAATTAAAAAAATATATAATTAAAAAACTCCACTGTGTGATTTATATGAAATTAATGAAGCTTCTGAATCTGGTTCCGGAATAAATTGTTAGTTTTGTTTAAACTAGTTTTTTGTGACCAATTTTAACCCACTAAGGCCTGGATTCAAAATCAAAAAAGAAAAATGATTCCCTGCTGGATACGAGTCCCGGGTAAGACAATCTGGGGCTTTCTGTGTGCAGTTTACATGTTCTCTCCCTACATGTCTGTCTGGGTTTTTTCTGGGTACTTTTATTTCCAAAGACTTGCAGTCAGGTTAATTAGAGAAGCTAAAATTGTCCTGTGTACGTGTTTGTTTTTCTAATATACAACATATGATCCCTAGACTGTTGGTCTGTTCAAGTGTTCAGTGTATTCACCCACAATGACCCTAAACAGGGTTAAGCAGTAGTAAAACCAAGATGATCGATGGATGGATTCTTCTTGCTTGACATTTGTCCTCCAGATGTCTGTACTTTCTCCAGATAATGTCTAAGCAGAGGTGAAAAGTGACACATTCCAGTTTACTCGTGTTACTGTAATTAAGTCATTTATTGTGTCCTTGTAAATTTTATAACTTGTAATTTAACATTTATGAAAGTTGTTAGTATAAAAGTTATTTGCTATATTTTAACAGACCCAGGTGAACCATTCTGACTTATGTGTACTAATCATTAAGTCTGCTTTTTATTAAGTCCAGACCTAAGATGTGTGGACTACTGAAGTTAATTTAATTAATGGTATTTAGTTAATATTAAGGTTTAATACCCAGCTTGTGCTGCATCTAGAGTTTTTTTTACTTTACTGATTTTGCATTTTGACTGCTGTCATCATACCATGACCTAAGTACAATCTTGAATAATGTTTTAATATACACCAGTCATGATCGTTTTCCATTGAGAGTTGTTGCTTCTGTCAGACTTCTCTCTGACAGGCATATTGCATGGAGCCGAAGTTTTGCTGCTGTGGTTCTATTATTAATTCTATTATGGGATGTCCTACTGGCACGACAGAACTGGACGATGACACAATCATTGCTTTAGAACTTCGAATTGACTTTCAGTCAAGGTCTGATGGCTTTTAAGCAATAAACTGGCTACCCTTCGATTCCAAGTCCAGTTCTTTTCACCAGGCTACAGCTGCCTCGAATTCTATACCAGTCCAAAGAGTTCTGGTTTTATTCACGATAAGCAGTAAGGTCCAACTCGTGCATCGTTTACCTGATGACCTGGTGCTAGGATTTACTGTAGGACACTCCACTTAGCAACAGGTTTAACAGCTGCTTTGTAGAGTCTTTTCTCTACAAAGCTGTTTTGATGTTTTATTACGTGGGCGGTCCGACTCCTTTAAGATCTTAATTCACGGCTGTTTTGACTGAACACTTCAAATTACTTCCAGATGCAAGGCTATAACTGACCGTTAGTTAAAGTAAAGCTGAAATTTTAGCTGAAACAAAGTATAACTAGATTCAATATAAATAGTTTGAAGTGAGTTGGTCAGATTGAGTTCAGTTCTTCAAACTAAGAATGTAAGTCCTAGAACTATAATTAGTTAGATTATTAAAAGAATATTAAATTAAATATGTTATTAGTTTGCACTTTTGGAAGACTGTTGGCTCAAGTTGACCCAGGAACACTGCTGTTTCTTAGAATCAAACATGTTAAGCGGGCTATTGCTGCAAATACAGTAAAAAAAATGAATTATATATTAATAAAATGCAAAGATGTTGCTATTTAAAGTTCTAGGGACAACTTTTTTAAGTACAACACTTCAATGGAGAAACTTGAATTATAGCATAACACTGAAGTCTGGTTCAAAAAGGTTATACACTGAGTGATTTTAGACTAATGATAAGATAAAAGGTCTAAATGCATTCCTACTTTAACTTAGAGTTTGGATTCATAGAAGTGTTCAAATAAAATAAAGAGAAACAAAACCATACAACATTTTAAATGCTCTAACAGTGAAACCCTAACAGGCCATCAGTATACCCAAAGTGCTCTTTAAAAGATTATATGGATTATATGGCTGTGAAAATGTAAATAATTAACACAAATGATTACTTAGAATGATTGAGGTAAGTAATGGAATGAAAAAAAGATTATAACCTTTCGTTCAGAACGTTTCCCTTTGAAACAGATCATTATAATATCGACAATATTATCTATTGCTTGTGAAAATGTTATTTTACTACCCAAACATTCTGATAAGGTTTGGACATGTTTATCGTCTGTAAACAGCCTTGCCTTTCTTTTTGGACAAATGAAAGATCATTGCTGGATACAAAATAAAATATACTTTATTGATGTTTGTACACTGTCGAACATTGCAAAACAGTTAATGGTTTCTGTGTGATGCTAATGCTGCCAAAAACATTGTCCCAAACCATAAAAGTGTTTAATGAGACGCTTAGTTGGTGCAATAATACTTTAGTTTGTCAATTCCAGACTCAACATGACCAACATATGGTGCTTGTTCAGGGAATTGAATAAGGAATGCGCAAAACTAAGGGAATTACACATATGCACATTGAGACATAATGTGTCCATAATATCTGCATATGAACTCTTACAGGTTTTTTAAATGCAGTCGTCTACTGTACACGTGTCAGAGGGAGTGTTTTGAAGTCTTGAAGGGTGTCAGGATAAAATAATTCTGTAATATACACATCATAAACAGTCATTATACAATTTAAATTATGGAGAAATCTCAGTGTCATAAAGGAAATTCCACAAAACCCAAGGTGCCAAGCTTATGTATATCTATGTCAGTTTCTATAAATGTCATTATCGTCCGCATGCTCACGTTGGAACACTGGCCTCATTCTCTGATTGAGTTATAATCTGATTCGTGTATTGAAGTCTCTGCTGGGTTCAGTTTAGGTTGATGACGTGGAAACTATAGACTAAATGCAGCCCGCAGATGGTCTGTAACTCCCGGTGTTACACCAAATTGTGCAACCCGCCGAAATGTGTGACCATACTGGCTCCTAGTTCCAGTGCGTTGTAATTATTTTTTCATTTGTCATTATCTGTAATGATAAACCTTTGCATCAGTACACACCACGTAGTTTCCTACTTACTGGAGCTACTTTTTAAAGTGTTCTGTCACACAGGAAAATGCAAATCATTGTAACTGTTTACAGTAAAAAAATATATACAATTATTTTTTCTTACGGTATATAAGACCAAACATAAGTTATCGGTAGATGGTTGTTTTCTTTGATAAAGTGCAGGTTACTCTGGGAGATTGTCGGTGTAAAAAAAACGACTTTTGTTTACAAGCCTGGTAAACTTTGTTTAGGCGCTCGTGCACGCGATTACAAACAGCGAGAGCGCGCTCTTTATGGTCACACATTTCGACGGCTTACAAAATTCGATGTAACACCGTTATGAATTGAATTATCAGTGCTTCGGATTCGCAACTGTTAAACAAAGCTTTTGTGGTTCTCAGTGTATAAAATATTTAATAATTTTAGCGTGAACAACAAATATTAACAAAGTATTTGGTATTTCTAAACCCGTCCACAAATGCTGAAACAATACATAAAAGTTCGGTTTGAAGATGATTCAATGGAAAAGAATCAGTAAAATTGAGTCTTTTTTGTGTATTGAGATTTTACCACATGCGTTTAATGTACAGTTAGCGAAAGTAAACAAGGAGCTTGTTTGAAAAGCGAAAAATGCAACGTTGTCTAAACTCTTTATTTAAACTAAAAATACTCGGTTTGCCTGTGTTTTAAAATTCACTTACTCGAATCATGGGTTATGTTGCCAGATTGTCATTTTTAACCCATGTCACTAAAGCCACTGTCTACTGGATTCCTCTTAACAACCAAGTTTACATATGACACAGAATGCGTAAACAAATTATATAACAAACTTCAAATCATTGTATATACAGAATTCAACGAACAAATTAGATTTTTTTTAGAAAGATTCATGCGTTCAATGTCAAGTCAAGAAAAAGAATAGTGTTGCCAGCCTTCACCATGCGTTTTCTTTGTAAAAACGGGTACTTTTTTAATCTGGCAACCTCGATGTCGGCGCATCGGTTAAGGCTTAAACAGTCTGAGCACTCACACACACATACACACACTCACATACACATACACACTCGCTCGCTCGTGTACGCTTCCCGGTGCAGTGTGTGTGTGCGGTGTGTGTCTCTCCTGCAGCTTCTACAGGAGAAAAGTCGCTGGAAAAGTTTCTCTTTTGTCTCAAGTTTGCGCAACAACAGCGGACATGACTGACCAAAAGAAGGAGGCAGATGTGCTACATCTGTGCAGATGTGCTGTATATTTCTTTCTGTTCTTCAGCATGAAAACGAAGCCTGCTCTCTCAGGTGAGAAACAGTTTTAAAACTTCATTATATTTCTGCTCAGTTAAGTGAACACCTATCAGCTTTAGCGATGCTGAGGAATGCCACTAGAAGTCCAAAAGTTTGAGTGGAACCAGATGTGCCTGTAAGGGGGCTATAGGGGGGAGGGGACTTCTCACTCTTTGGGGTTCAGGCTGCCACACACTGTTTCCTACTGTACTGTAGTGCAAGTGTCTGCATTAAATGTATAAACATTTGTGTTTCAAGTATATGTTGAAATGAAAAGAAATGTTCAGTTGACTTGAGTAGCCCAAACCCAACAGACATTTTAGAAAATCTTCAGCCATTCTAGAATATATTTCCCTTATACATATACAGAGGTATAGTACAATGAAATTATTTTTGCATTTGATTTTGCATATCCCAGGTCGTTTGGACGCTGGCACTCATTGAGCAGAAAGCATTAGAGCCTTGCTCATGGGCCCAACAGTGCTTGCATGGCAGACCTGTGGTTGTTATAGCTTTTCAGGTGATAACCCAAACCTATGTACTACCTATAACAATAATAATAATAATAATAATAAATTTTATTTAAGGGCGCCTTTCTTGACACTCAAGGTCACCTTACATAGTTTAAA
>JAOUQU010000017.1:2841529-2872330 GCA_028566735.1 Ammoglanis amapaensis | reverse complement strand
AATCAATTGAGTGTTATGTTGTCATATGACCACTAGGTGGTACGGGCAGTGTCTCCATATGAGGCCAAAGAGTAAACCATTTTAAAAAAAATGGGTTAAATGGAGCATGAGAACCAGAAATGTAATGTCCTCATATGAGGACGCAGGGTCTCTTGAGGTTAGGACAGATGTCCTACACAATCTGAGACAATTTCTGCATCTCAAATTCACCTCACAAGTTTTTTAAACTATAGAAACTCCCAAAGTAAACCCACACAGAAAAGATTCAAACCTCTCCAGGTGGGAATCGAACGACATTATTTACTGTTGGGCAACACTGCTAGCCACCTGCATTTGTTTATTAGACTTCTGTGGTTAACTATCACTACAGCAGATCTATGCTTGGAATCCTGACTTGGAGTGGTAATTTTAAGCCGAATGCCTATTCTGACACTACCCTATTAATCCATGCTTATATGTGACACCCAATGGCAGCGCCTGGTATTTGACCCTAGGGACCTGGCTCTTGGAACACAGAGCCACATGCTTTTATTGTTCACAGATCATTTGTTTCTGGATCGGTACATACCAGGAAAATTCCGGAGAATTTGCATGCACGTGTGTAATTTGCACGCACGCACACACACGCGCACACATACAAGCTTTTCACAAACAAAAATTGATATGATTTTTTAATATTCTATTTACTGATGTAAATATTTCCGATTAGTATTCACTCTTTTCAATTAGAAAGTAAGTACAATTTGGGAAGTAAACACAAATAACGATGGAACATATAAAATAAAGAGCGTGAATAAATTACCGCTAGCCACTGTTCAAGTAGCACTTTGTATTGCTTCTGTTTCTCCTCTGCAATTTTCTTGTAGCGATCTTTTTCTTTCAGCGGGAGTCTCTGCCAACGGCCACCGATCTCAGTCATGCGCTCCTTCATGGGTAGATGGTTAAGCTCCCCACTAGATAGCATTTCCTGGGAGAATTTCTGATAGCCGTTCCTAAGAGCAAATGCATCAGACACACAAAGATGAAAAAGTCTGCATACAGAAAATAACTGCTAGAATCTGATTTTGACAAAATATGAGTGTCTGAAAAACTGCTTTCAAAAAGCTGAATTAGTCCTAGACTTCATCTGAAATCGGATACTACTACTCGATTGGTTATGTTGTGAGTTCTTTTAGAACACAAACATGCAGGCACACAGTTGTGATGTCACAGTTTCTGCTTCACTACTTTTACAAATCGGACAGCGCTTCCTCAACTTGCTCTTTCCACTGCAAAGGCCTTTACAGCTTCAGTCGATTTATAGGATAAATTACGGGACTGACGTGTGCTGTGTTTGGATACTTAAAAATAACTGTCTGAGGAGTTTGTCTTGTGGGTACTTCACAGTTAAAATTATCACATGAGGTCACAGACGTGACAATCGCAACAACAGATGTGTTTCAACAACCAAGTATACTCTCTACATAGGGAGCCTTTTACTTCATTCAACACTCGCTCCTGACAGATGCAGGCTGTTCCAGATTTTAGATACCTTACAATCGTTCCTAGTAGAACATAGTACAACTTTTCTCACATAAACAACCCAAGAGTAAAGTACTAAGTCATTTTCAAATGTTAATAAATAGCCTTTTTAGATAGAATAGATTTTATACAAATGTGTTCACAGCGTTCAGTCCATGAAGGGGTATGTTAGTTATCAGCGAGAATTTGTAATCGATTCTTAGGCCACAGCTAAGAATTTTATTCATTTTTTATGATTATAATTATAAATTTTGTTATGCTTGGGCAGTTTGAGTCTCTGTGGAAATATAAGTATATAAATATAAGTAATGTAAATTTGAACATCACTAATAATGCTGCGAAAGAAATTCTGTATATGACAAAAAACGAATATTTAAATCACAATAAGAATCAAATAATTAATTTTATAATGTGCAATATCTTTGCACCCTGTCCTAAATCAGACACGCTACCTGCTCACTCGTACAGCTCTGTGTAGTTTCTCAAGAAAACTCATTTACTGTTTAATACAGAAAGCATTAACGAGAATCAAACTTACGAGGGTGGTTTTTTGGGCTCCCCTTCAAACTTCATCTTTTTCCCTGATGCAAGCAATGGAGCTGGAGAACGCATTTCACTCAGATCTCTCTGATGAGAAGAAAGAAAAAGAAAACACAAATGCTTTAGACTGCAAATCCAGCCCTGGGTATTCTCGTACTCTGTATCTTAGATTCTCATTGGCTTTAACTCGACTACACACTCATTTACTGATGATTCTAACCTTATTGCAACATTCTTCTTCGTACAAGCTACAGGAGTGTGACAGGTCTGTATATATATACATTTATCTTTGCTGAGGGCTTAACACTAAGTAAATGGAATCAAAACAAAATAAACTGTTTGTCTATTAAATCAATAAAATAATCTTTGTGGCATTCTCACCTATGAATGTTTTGTATCTGTTAGGTATTGCAAGCTTTTGTGCGTACCTAATTTCAACAATTGCAATAAGCTTCAAGAGCTTTTTATTGTAAGATTTTTTTCATTCATCCGTACAATGTTCCAGCTATGAAAATGATTTGTCATTTTCTTGGGTATTTAGCACTACGTACGTGTTAAAATAGTGAAAGGTGAGTGGAAGCATTCAGACGACAGAGCATCATCCCCGTTTATTTAGTCCGGGTGTGTGAGTTTGGTGTTTCTAGTCTAACATCTAGAGTAGATAATTCCGTTTTGCTGGATTGTTTATAGTTAAGATAAAGAGTTTACTATTTTATTTTTGCTAATTGCAAGCAATTTGATGCACTTGGTGTATCTTGTTACACACTAAAAAACAATGTTAATAAAGTTCTTTGTTGCAAGTTGCTCTGTATTTCTTTCTTTTTTGTTTGTTTTCTTTAATGTTAATAATAACATAACACAATATAATGTGGTGCATATAACATAAGTACACCTAACACCATTGTTATAAGTCTTCTAAAAATTTTATACAAATTCTACTATTTATAGTCGTGACAGAACGTGGGATCGTGTACAAAGGATTTCTTCGGTCATTGGAGTTAAAACAGCGAGAAACCGTTAAGGCAGTGCTTCACAATTTTTTTTCTGAGAGATTAGAAAGCAACTGAACTCGTTCATTAAAAACTTCTTCTTGCCCTTATTTTATACATGTTAAATATCTCATACATTGTTATGAGCAAGTATGATAATTGTCTTTCATGGTTATGGAGCACACATGCAAAACAAAACAGGAAGTCGTGTCACATCAGCTGTACAGTTTAGATTTTTACATTTGTATGAAATAATGTTTAAATCTGATTTAATAAACCAACAATTAAAAAACAACAACAATGACTAAAGTGACAAATCCCAGCATTCCCTACCTCATATCTTTTCTGGTCCTCAGCAGCCTTTTTGATCCACATGAGCTTCTCTTTCTTCTCCATTGTGATCCATGTGGTTTCCATGGCTTTCTGCGCCTTTGGTCGGTCGTTCTAAGAAATTACAATTATATTACAATTCAAACATCACAAACACAGGTGTGATTAGTCTAAAGGTATCAAAGTATTTGTGTATTTAATCCTGTAATTCAAGATATAGAGCAGATGCAGAAAATGATAAAAATGCTTATATATATATTATTAAGCTTTTGGTTGGGTGCTTTGCTAAAAACCACTCATATATCTCATGTTCGTTTTGCACCTATTTGGAGGACTTAT
Organism: Ammoglanis amapaensis; assembly: GCA_028566735.1. NCBI lineage: Eukaryota > Metazoa > Chordata > Actinopteri > Siluriformes > Trichomycteridae > Ammoglanis > Ammoglanis amapaensis. The sequence continues at coordinate 2,868,611 of JAOUQU010000017.1, read as the reverse complement.
GACCTTAACTAGCAACCTCGTTTATGAGATGCATACGATTAACGCATGCGCTTGGTGCCACTCAAAAGAATACAGTTTACAGAATACTGTATACAGAATACAGAATACAGGAGGGACTGGAATGAGACAGGGCGGGGTGCAATAAAAATTTCAAAATAAAACTAGATGTTCAGAATGTCTAGCACTTATCGTATATTCTAAAATGCGTCTTAATAAAGACGCAGAAAAACAGGTTTTGACTTCTCTGAGAAGACTAGCAAGACATATCATGGCGTGACTCTTACTTTACATCCGACCTACCTTAAATCTTGCCAAGTAATCCCCAATAACACTGTGTTGCCAAATTTCCTGTGCATTCTTGGGTGGATCTGGCAGTTTATTTTGCTCTTCTTTGCCTCGTTTGTTGGACTCTGCTTTCAACACCGACTCCAGATTCTTGTATTTTTCCTGTAAATTAGAAGAGTTACGCTTTCAGGAAAGTATCACACTGTTTATGCTTTAGACACTTTTCAAATTGCTTGACTAAGAAACAAAAAGAAAACAAATACAAATAACTTAGACCCGCTCTACCTGGGAATCAAACCTAGAACATTCTTGCTGCCAGGTGACAATGCAGGCATCAAAATAGTGCATTACTATGGTCCCAGTATGTATGTGAATATGTAACTCGGTAAGTCACAGTGATATTAATGGTTGGTCCATGATAAATAAATACGAGGATTCCACCAGAAATAGGATTTATACAAATATTACATTAACTACTAAACTACTAATCAGAAGGGTGCTTCGTTAAGCCTAAATAATTGCCAGTTGCCACTACTGGAAGCTTGAGCAAGGTCCTAAACCATCAATTATCTGCAGGTCCTTATGATCATATATAAGCATCTTGGACACTACTAAAAGAATGTAGTTCATGTACCTCTTTTCCCCATAAAGACGAGATTTGACACATCCAGTATTTCAACAAAAAGTGATTTGACGATCAGAACAGTTGCTGGTGAAACTTTTTTGAAAAATGTTTGTCTTCAAGTAGTCGTGTAATATCTGACCAAACTATGATTGTAAGTCATTTATAAATCACTCATGGGTGTTTTTTAAAGCAAATATGTTCCGTGGGTTGCCCTAGTAACATATGGGATACTAAAAGATGGTGTCCAGGGGAAGAGGAAGTGAAAACTACTAACTTTTCACTATGTATTAACATAAAAAACTAAGACTGTGGGTTAAATTTGTGTTACCTTTTTCTTTTCAGAAAGGTCATTCCACGTGCGGGCCAAGAGTCTAGTGAGCTCATGATCAGACAGGTCAGGCCTCTCTTGCTGAAGCTTTGGCCTCCTCTCTTCAGCAAAGATGAACATGGCTGAGACTGGCCTCTTGGGCTTCAATGTACTAGCCTGCAGAAATAATTTTTTTTTAAAAAGTTATTCATGCTGAAATGTATCTATATTAATAATAAAATGCACTGCAGTCTGTATGGCTTCATTTACGGATGAAAGAATTCACCCCAGTGGTGACGTGCTATACAATGTGAACGTACCTTTGCTTTTGTGTTCTTTTTACTGGCGCTGATTCCACCAGCTTTTTTAAAGCCTGCCATCTTCTGTTCTGCCAAGATTCGCTGTTGCTCTTCCTCGGAGATGCTCTACAATAGTAAAAACTTTGAATCAAAGAAAGCTGGGACAGTACGTGAACCGCAGATAGTGGACATGTTAGCAGTCCGTGCCGCCTCAATGAGTTAGTATAAACTGAGGATAACAGTGTTAGCTTGGTAAATAAAGGAGGCATGGCACAATGAGAAGGAGAAAGTCTCATTTAACACAATGGACATGTTGAAAAACAACAATAACAAATTTTGCATTTGATTTGCTTTTCTAGTCTTGTTCCCAATGAGAAAGAAGAAAGCAGAGGTAGGGAGTAGGCAGCTCACTACGTTTTAGAGAGACCATAGAATAAAATTCACATTTGTGAGTTTAAAAACAAACAAGAAAACAACTTACACAGAGATATCGGTTCATCTCTACTTCATATTCTTTCTTTTTCTAGAAAAAAAAAAGAAAATACAAGTCATAAATAGATTCAGAGTTGGAATTTCAACTGTGTTAACGTTAACAAACAATACTTTCATATTTAATGTAACTCTTGGATGCCCAATTCTGATGCAAACTCCCGTCGCTTTAGGCTGACGGATGTGCCAAGTAGTTCAAACTCAGAGCCCACAAACACCCTCCCCCCAATGCACTCAGAAAACATACACATTCATAATAAATAAACTGTACTGTATACACGGTGGCCTACATGATCTTAATCATCCTATCCTCTTCTGATCAGTGCCAGAGTTCTTATCATCGCGACCTGTATGGTGTGGCAGGAAAAAATTATCCAACTCCGGGAAAACATCGGCAAGGATGGATTTGTGGTGGTTAAAACTGCCTTTCACATTGTTGCCCGAGCCCAGAAAATGACACATTTTCCAGTCCACAACACCACTATGAGCAAGTCATAATGTGACATAACAGTTTATATATTATGGGACTGTAAACATAAGCGACCTGATTTGAGAAAATGACTCGCTGTCAAAACGTTACACAAAACCTTCTCAGTATACAACAATATATGATACCGAAACTGGTGCAGAGTGCAAAACTAAGAAAAATACACTCAAATAAAGGTGAAAATGGCCATTAAACATAGTTGGTTGAGGTTTTGAAAATATGAAACCTTTGTAGAAGTGAATCAGAAGGGTTTTTTTGTTGAAACTGGATTATAATTTTAGATTTGAATCTTGTTCATAAATAAAAGCAAGGCTTTGTTTTAAAGGTTCAGCTGAAATAAAAAAACACACTGAAACTCCTCTATCAAACAATATCACAATATAAACGTGGAGAACCAGCTCACGTCAGCCCCCTGTAATACCCCAAAGCATCTCTGCATTTCTTAACACATCACAGCATCAATTTTATCTCAATTTTCTAACAAACCTTGAAAGGTTTATTATTATTAAAAGCACACAATATGTTTGTTCAACTGCTCATAATCATGTTCAGCCAATCTTTACAAATATTTGTCCAAAACTGTGTCTTTCAGACATGATTATTCAAGGACTACAGGCCATTTGTGAAAATCTTAACTTGTTCATTATACACTGCCAAGAAAACATAACCAAAGTATTTAATAATCATTTCTGGGTGCATCTCGTTGGATGACCAGTATAATTAAAAAAACCAAACATGATTGCAAACAATTTTAGCTATTTTATGACTTGATGAAACAGCTTATTTCTCATGTTGGCAAAAGAACCACTTTTTAGATGCGATCACATGTGTGTAGCCGTTGTTATCTAGATATTCTTGTGTGATTGTCCGACCTGTTCACAGCGTTTCTGATAAGCATCTTTTTCATTCTGTTTGAGGAGTTTCCAGCGCTGGCTGCACATGACCATGCGCTCAGTGCTGGGAACGTCTTTCATCCCAGACATCAGCTCGGCACAGAACATCGAGTAACCATTCCTGAAGAACGTACAGATGGAAAAAGAACTAAACAACATATCAAACGTTTGAGCTACGATAAACAAATCTAGTTAGTACAAGTTCAATACCAGCTTTATACAGCACAAAACGACACTGATAATAAATCTAGATCATGGTTTGTGGTTGTTTGTTTAATCATGTTTTACACTTTTAGTTACATTCATGACAGACACGTTGGAGATATTCATCCTGGTAGTTCTAATCAGTTCACAGTTCACACAGTCATGAAGGATTTGCCATCACCAATTGAACTAACTGTGTTTTGTGACTGTAAAAGGAAACCGAAGCATTCAGAGTCAGCCAGCAAAGACATTGGGAGAGCATGCAAACGCCAAACAAAAAGGACCAGGACCGTCCCACCTGGGGATCAAACCCAGAACCTTTTTATTCAGAATTTACTAGGAAATGTATGTATTTATTTATTAATTTGGCTTTAAGCGCTATTTAATAAGTCGCTTAATGGCAGAACTGTGTACAATATGTTTGTCTTATTATCTTGTCTTGGTCTTTATGAGCCAGAGCACTAGATTGCAAAGAAAAATAGCAATAAATAAACAAGCAAGTAAACCAGTCAGACTAGAAGCCACCTGGAAAAAAAAGACTTATCTAAAGCAAATGAAATACTTACGATGGGGGTTTGCCTGGCCGACCATCGAACTTGTCTTTGAGCTGTCTTTCAGCTTTGGTCAGAGTGTTCTTGACGATGTTTTCTTCGGTCAGGTTTAGATGAGGGTGCTGCTGGATAAACTCCCGCATGATTTCCTGCAAATATGCAACAATCACGAGATTAAAAATGAAGTCCATTATGTATAGGCTTTGAAAAGTATTTTTTTTCTTGCAATGCAATGTAATTCCTTATCTAGACTTCGAATCCTTTAATGCTTCCACAGAAGTTTAGTTAGAGAGAACTTGCTATGTCCAATTATCATCGCCTGTCTGTGTTGGAGTTTTCACATAATGCTGTACGGTGTATAAAAGCCCCGAAAACAGACGTTTGAACCACAGAGAAATAAATGTGCACTTGCCTCATACTGTTTCTGTTGCTCCAGAGATTTGTTTATCCACTTTAGTCTCTTCTTGTCTGGCAGTTGTGTCCACTTCCTCCCCAGACTGTCCTTGATGTCTTTGCTGGTGCCCTAAGACAAAAAAACGACAACCATCCCCATTTTATTTACAATCTTGTTTAAAAACTGTATTTTGGCTGGTTGGAGAAAATCTCACAGACTGAAAATAAAGCATAATACGTCATTACAACTTACAGAAGGGTGAATTTTAAGGTAAGCCTTTTTCTCATGGTTGTACCACAGTTGTTGGGGGGTCAGTGGTTTCTGGGGCACGATGGATCCTTTTTTACCCGTGGTCTCCAACAGGTCTGGATGATCCTCCCTAAAAAACACACCGATTTAAGGCATGTGATGATTAACAAAAACAACTTAAACTTAAATTATGCAGTGGAAAAAGTCGGATCATCCTTACCTGAATTTCATCATGTTAAGTTCAAAAGATTCTTTTTCTCTGAGAAAATCATTCACATATTTTTCCTGCAAAAAAAGTCACATTAGTAAGCAAAGCAAGTAATGCACAATTTTCAGATAAAGACATATATATACACTTATGATATACACTTTTAGTTCTGATTTTAGTCTTAATTTAAGACTATTAAGCCTTTTATTATGGTCAAGGCCAGTACACAGAATGTCCATATCACATAAAAGTTACATTTTGTCGTAAATAAAGTAATTTTTTTTTTTTGGACAGTTGACCACGAACCTTTTTACGGTCTGGAAGTTCTTTGTACTTCTTTGAGAGGATCTTGGTAAGGTCCAGGTTGCTCATCTCTGGGTGAAGCTTCGCATACTTTGCTCTCTTTTCCATGAAGAAACGGAAGTAGGGTGTCAGAGGCTTTTTGGGGAAGTCCGGATGTTTCTGTTGAAAGAACAAACCCACCAAAATCATTACTAACTGAAACAAAAAAACATCTGAAAATAAAAGTAATAAAATATTTAGTGTAAAAAGCAGTGTGTTTGGGTTTTTTATTGGTTATATGGGAAAAACAGAACAAAAACAATTTCTTCAAAGTAACAGACATTAGGCTAGACCTAAATCAGGAAACATTTAGTTTGATACAAATGTGTATACGGCGACAGCACAATGCAACTGTACAGAGGATTATGGTTGTCGGAAGGAGTACGCAGGTGTGTTTTTGTTGCTGCTATCTGATGGACTATAATGAACTATTTTGTTAGAAATTTGGTTAAATTACTTTGCTTTATTGTCGACTTCTGTTATACAATCATTATGCAGTCGCACCTGTAGCCAACCAATCCAAGCTTGCTCCCTTTTTACACACATCTCTCAGACCACAGCCGGCGAGTGAGGTCCCACCACTTGCTTTGTTACGTCAGTTTTTAGTGTTGAGTTGTTTAATCACCTTCTTAATCTCAAATTTTGTGGGATATGCTGAATAGTGTTCAAATTTTATCTTTGTTCCCCATGTCAAATCGATCAGAAGCATCACAAGTATTAAATAAGTATTAAACTTATTTAAGACACAATTTTAAATATTTTTATTGCATTTTTATAGAGCCAATGAATATTAATAAATAAAAACTGTCAAGGGCACTTAAGTTTGTGAAAGGCACTATATAAATCAAACTTATTTTTACAAAAACAAATATTTGCATAATACACCAGATTACCTTCAGCTTTTTGCCTTTGTAAGGATTCTTGATATAGTCTTGTGCATCCACTATAAGCTCGGTCAGTGTGCGGAACTTGCGAATCTAAAACACGAAACAAATATAAGGTCAATAAATATCTCGGTCATGTATAATGCAAGGCTATTCCTTTGCTGCATAAACCAGTGCGGTTTTAAGAATCCACTCACCTCTCTTGAGACCTCGAGCCATTTTTGTTTGCACATCTCGGCCGAGTATGTGTTAAAGGCAACCTTCTCCCAGTTCAGATGGGCTTCAGTTGTCTTATACTTGGTTAGGTCTTTTTCTGGCAGGTTTACTTTCATGGCATCCAAGAGTTTAAGCAAATCATCCTGGGCCCAAACTGCTGTAATAAAAATATTAAGTAGATATTTACAATTTGAAGCTATAATTTCCTCGGTCAATGTGAATTCAAATAATTTTATTTAAAATGACTGCACTACATGAAAGTAAATTCTGTGTTACCTTGCTCTTTGCTTGTAGAATCCATTTCTCCATTCATTTTTGAATATAACTTCTGGATAAACACAAAAAAGAAATGGTAAGAAATACTATGCGCATGACGAGCCATAGTTGTATACATTTTGTATATGCAACAGAACTTATATAAATATATTTATATAATTTATACACAGTTAAAATAGAGATTACAGTAACAGTAAGATAAAACGTCACAGACAGTTTTCTGTGATGATTGGGATTAGTTGTTCCATTTTTGCTCACAGTAAAGTTTTCAACTTATCACATAGCTTTTCCTGGCACTGTAATATCTGGGCATTAAAAATGTAAAGATAGCTTGAGAAAAAGTAAGCAAAGAGCCCAGTATAAATTTAAAGTTACTTTGTTTTATATGCCTTCTAACTACATAGTTGACATTAGAATTAGTAATACCAGCCAATAGCTGGCATACCATTATGATGACCATCTTAATTAATAATAATTAATAACGGTTACATAAAATCATTTCACATGTTAAATTATTACAAGTCACAATGTACTTGTTCCATGACTATAGTTTAACTTGACTTTTCAATATTTGATGTTTTGTCTTTAAATACCCCAGATACACTAAATGTGGATTAATGATAGCTGCAATGTGCCAAGGTTCAGGAGAAGAAAATGGAAACATTTGCATTTAAGTTTGCATTCAAACCGCTTTCATTTTACTACATACATAATTAAGAATGTGCCTAAAACAGTATTGTTTACATAAAATAATATTCTGTGACTAAGTTGTTCCTAACTACACAGAGCCATTGTCCAAAGAGTAACCATCTGAAAATTCAGTTATAAAAGTACCCTGAAAAAATGTGTGCAAATATCTCAGACCTTTGGCTTCCCAGTTACATGTAATCAGTTTTAAAACAATATTATATATTTTAAGTTTATTTAAATTAATAATTATGAAACTTTTACTTTTTCTAAACATAACTTTGGAGTTAATTTGTATGGTTTGAGGAGCCTCAGTTGTGAAGTCAGAGGAACCACTGATTTACAAAAGAAATGACACAATACATCTAATCTGAATACATTAATAACTGTAACTAGTTAATGTTTTTAACAAAAAAGTATAAAACAATATGTTAAAATTGTAATGAACACTCATGACATGGTCTTTATTAGGTAGTTTACATCAAAATTTGTATCAAACACGATTGTGGATCATTTGGAAATCTGCAATTGACCGGACTTGACCTGTAAAAAAATCGGGAGACCCAAAGTGAACCCACACATACACGGAAAGGACATTCAACGTCCACACAGAAAGCACCAGGCCCCACATCTGTGGATCGTCCAAAAATATTTTTGCCATGCTACCCACTTAAGGCCAATTTATACTTCGTCAGATCGACTCAGCCTTTATGTCTATAAGCATGTTCTCTCTGTAGCAGCACAGATACTCCGGTTTTCTCCCGCAGTCCAAGGACATGCTGTCAAGTTAATTGGAGATACTGAAATTGTCCTGTGTGTTTGTACCTGTACCATGCAACAGACTGACAACCTGTTCAGGCGTGTGGTGTATTCGCCCAGTATGTGTCCCACAGTGACCAGGGATGGATTAAGTGTTTGTAAAACCAGATACCGGATGGTTGGATGAGGGTGTTATCTCACATCGATTCGAAACAGATCTATAAACCGACTTTAAGCCACAGATCCATAAAAACCTGACAAAATGTGTACAAAAATGGAAGATCGTTGAACCCTAATGTTGATGTCATTCCCTTTGAAAATGTTTTATTTAATTAAGTTTGTGTTTTATGAATTATGATGACACGTGGCTATATATGTATTTGTTAAGTAATAGTGATGGTTTGTTTTTTTAATGAAATTAGGTTATAAGGTTAAATGGTGGATTCTTTGCTGAAAACACGTTGAAAACAATCGTCTCATGAAACGCTGAGCAAATCGAATAATTTGACACAAAATGCGTCATGAATAAACGTAATTGTAGTTACAGTGTGAACTCGGTCCTAAAAGATTCGGATTTTTGAATCTGGACGTGAAAACCTGGGTGCATTTGGCGCTTTACTGTATTGTGGAATTAAAACCCAGCCCTGTGCATAATAGTTGTTCATTACGCCGCCCCTAAGCGTTTACGCTGCATCGGGAGACACACATCATTGCTGTGACTGCTTCAAATCTCAAATAACTCCCCTCACGACGAGAAACGGAGCTGCAAACGGCGTCCATCTTATTTCGTTCACCAGATCCAAGACTTTTGGGAAGACGAGCGCGCGTGCGGGCGGCATTTTCTGCACGCGCCCATTTTGTTTCTCGTCTCGCGGCGGCAGCGGAATATGGCGGATCTGAGCCACGGATCGGATGCTGGGATGGACTGCGTGGAAGGAAAGGAAGGAGGGAGGACGGGCAGCTGGAGGCGACCAGCTGATCACGGAATGGATCCGCTTGCTTTCTCTCTCGGTCGAGGCAACCAGTGGGAGACATGACTAACTGCAGCCTGCACCAACCCGAGTCTGCCTCAGCGCTAACGGGGCGCCGAGCGTCGCTTCCGCCATTCTGGGGCTTGTCGGCTCGCCCATTTTCAGTTTGACTGGGACGCGGAAAACCACGCGTTGCGCACCCGAAATTGTATTTGTGAACGTACTTTGTGTTTCGAAACATCCTATTTGGTTAAGGGTTCGTGTGAAGCGAGTTTAGACGTTCACTAAAAATGACACGACGGTTTTTCCGACTCGAGGCGCAGCCATTACCTGAGTGAAGCCGCGATGATAATGGCGGCGCTCGAAGTGACGAAGCTATTTATGTCGTATAATGCCTAAACAACATCTTTTAGCTTACTAAAATTCTAAACATGAATATTTTAACAAGTTTAAATAAAGAAACATAGTGCAGTTTCGTCGTGTAGTTGTGTCGGAACCTGGTTGTGAATAATCGACCAAAAAAACACAATTTAGCTTATAAAAATAACAAATGTAACTAACAGATAAAACGAGTTCCAGAATATGTATTTACAAGTCTAAAAAATGCTAAATTATCCAATGTCTATGGCAGACCAAACAAAAGAGGGGCTAGAACGAGGCTGACTGGGTCATCCACCCAGGCCATTTTATTTGATACTTCATCTGTATTATTAAAGCAAATCTCTAGATTTAGGTCTGTTATATTATTGCTACTATGTTCAGTAACTGTAGCACTAATCCGAAGCTATACAATGCATTTTACATAATCATTCCTTTGTCAGGTTCCCCTCAATGCTGTTCGTTTGGCTTTCTAAAACCCCACAGTGTGTCAACTGATGCAGAACCGATGTGGTCATGAAATGTGCGTTGGACACTGATCCTATACGTTAAAGTTGGGTTCTTACAGATTAAAAACCGAATTTCCTCAAACAAAAGAGTTTTCTGTAACTCGAGCTGAAAACATATAACACGAGTAAAACTAGTCACTTCAAAATATGACGATATAAATTGCATTTTAAAAAGTGATATGACTGCATTGTTATTGCTGACTACCAGTGTTCCACGCAACCAGTCGTTTTCTTGATGTACATATGTGAGTCGCTTTTATTTTAATCCCACTTTAAACCACCAAATATAGATACGTATCAAAGATAAAGTATTAAGAGTTAGAAATACAATGTCCATGCGTTCGTGTGGTCGAGAGACTTCAAACAGCTGGTTTGCAACTAAATGTTTAAATCATTTTAAGTAGAATATGTAAATATATAAAACATTTTAAAATATAAACATAATGTATTAAGTTGTGTAAATTGCGTGTTTTTGAAACAATTGACCTTTCAAACTAGCCAGTGTTAGCAAGCATTCGCTGAGTGCTAAGCGTCCTATGGCTGACCTACACTAGCAAGGCTTGTAGAAACGGCTAGCTTGGGGGTGCCTGGTACATTTCTCGCGAATTGCTCACAAACAGCATAAAATCTGGCGAATACAGCGCCAACTTACCGTTCTACGTTCATAAATCTTTTACACAAGATATCAAATTGCGATTTTCGTTTATTAATCCGAAAGTAAACAGGCGTCAACACTACAGGGGAAAGGCGAGGTAATGGTTGCCGTATGGCGGCGGTTAGGACTGGAAGCTCCCAGTACAAAGCAATGTGCTGGAGGAAGACGACACACGGAGCCAAAACACAGCGGGGGAACGTAAACCGTCTAAACTTCACGTCGTGTTTTGAAACTATCAACTAAACGACTATAAAATCTAAGGCGCAATTACAATTCGAGAAGCACGTTTTTTACGGAGAGGAACGACAACCGAGTGAATGGTATCGGTGCTGCTCGCAGGCGTGACGACTTACACAGCCGCCATGCTTTCACTCCTCGGTGTTCGTTCCCCCATGCGAGCTACACGATCGTTTAAACTCTTAGTTGACAAGAAAACTTACCCGATTTTATCCAGGGACTCTATCTGATCTGCGATACGATATTCTGCTGTGATCGCCGGCTCGGATGTGTCGAGTTAAGCGAAAGAACGAGCGTGTGCTGGGAGGTCTTTAACCGGAGCTCCCTGATGGCTAACCGGAGGCGGCCGGTTTTGCTCCAACACAGTCACACATCCGCATGAGGGCTGGAAGTGAAACGAGCGGATCGACGGCGGGCGATCGGATCGACTTTTAGCCAGAATAGCGGGTGTAAAACAAAAAAAATCTAGAAATTAAATTGTGAAATGTAAGGAAATAAGGTAAGGCGATCCGACCACGGAAATACTGCACGTTTCTATAACCGAGCAACCCACCTCGGACCACTGAATGTATTTTACCACGCATACATAGGAACCACTGAACACCGTTAATCGAATATTAAAAATCGAATTTTGACGATTGGTAGCAAATATAGAGCAATAATGCGACTAAACAATACCGAATGTACAAAAAGTAAGCAGAGTATAAAAGTATTCTGAACCACTTCGGTACTATTTAATTTCAACTTAATACCTCCAGGCATCCAATAAAAGGACCTGGGATTGTTTCTCTACCCAGCGCGTAGTATGTAATTAAAACGATTCGTTCCAGTCTGTGCCCCGAGATAGTTTACCTGTCCCGATCGCACCTACGTCGGTGGTTGTTGATGAGCGCAGAGACGATCCGGTGAGTGATCTGTCGCAGCCTGGCGCTGTAGGACACTGGCTGGATGAAACGAGGGGAGGAGGGTTGAACGTTGGCCAGCCGCGCTGCCTGTTGGCGCTGCCGGACCAGCGCATGAAGCCCCGTCCAGTCCCCGCACAGCAGAGCCGCAAGACCTGTCTCCCCCCGCCTCCCCCCCTCTTTTTCGTCTCCCAGTCCGGACCATTTCTCTTTCCCAAAAGCCTGGTGCATCCCACCTCAACACCACGACACGCTATACCATTCCTGCACTGCAGTGTTTCCAACGCCTGTTTGTCTCGGTTATTACCCGACTTGGATCATGTTCATAATTGTAGTCACTACGAATGAGCGGAATATAAGCGGTGTAAACCCGTGTAATGAACATTTAAACAATCCGACAGTGCGTGAATCCGAAAGTACAAAAAAACACAAGGAATTGACTTTTATAAAGCTCTTTAATATATCTTTCCTACATATTGAATAGCTTGACACCTACATCTTTCTCCCGGCCTGTAATATCTCTCAACTCCGCCTTGGCTGTTTATGGGCGTTTCCCGCGACGTCCAATGGAATCGCTCAGATTCAGTGTAAATAAACGACTCACGAATCAGAGCGCAGGTTTGTTTAAGCGTCTGTAGAAAAACACCGCAATACACAAGCTCAAGCACAACCAGACACATTTCACTCAGCACGAGTAAAGAACCGAGGCTGTTTATTTCAGACACGTTATTTCTTTTTACTGTTTTTAGATGTGGCGGGTTTGACCACACGGTTTTGAACTATAACATTTAAGACTCCTGATAAGTAAAGTCATGTAATATTTATAATAACAAGTGGATAGCACTGTTGCCTCAAGCCAAGAAGGTCTTGGATTCGATCCTGTTAAGGTTCAAGCCCATTATACCACCAGGTTGTCACTTTGGACTTCAATGTCTTCAGTATTTAATTACTAAAATGGTGTCCTGTTGTATTTGTATGTCGATTTGGAAAAATGCATGGACATAAAAATAAATCATAATAATTCATGGCATGGATGTAAAGTGTCTGTACTTAAGCTTTATGCTTATTTGTTGTTGAAAATTGTAACATAGTATTCAAAACCACAGCAATACAGTACAATTATAAGACTTTTATGACCTATTTTACTTACTGGTGTATGCAAACTTTTGATCTCAATTTTATTTAAAAGGAAAAACAACTTACTGTGTTGTTAAATGGTTAATTTAAAACAAGTTTGACTTCTGTGCCATTTAATTTTAAAACAACTTCAAATTGTACTTTATGCACCCCTTTGTATATGATATGTAACAGGCAAAATACAAATGGATTAGACACACTAGCAAATACAAATGGATTAGACTAGAATGACCTTACTTACACATGACCTATAGAATTTAGTGCTTCACGGCATAGGTTGAAAACGTTTTTGTTTTAAAGCTAGTGATTTGGTAAATGAATACATATAACTAATTGTCACATTTAGATGATGATCATGACATGCTACAAGCTCAAGTGTTTCAAGAAACAATTATCCACACCATAGCATCACCAGATTTATCGGCCCACACAAGGCATGTTGGATTCGTACCATTATTACACAAAATAATACCTCAAAACAAAAAGATCCTGGGTTTGTCTCCCATGTCTCATGGCCAGGGTCTTATCTGTGTAAAGTTTGTATCGTCTCCCTGTGTCCGTGGGTTTCTTAGTAGAGCACCCTACAGAAGCAATGTCAGATGATGATTCTTGACTTTTTTCAAGAGCTGAATAAATGGACTAGTATCTTATGCAAGTTTTTTTAATCAGGACAACAGAAATTCAATACAATGGACATGCATTCTTTCTCCTCAAAGAGGGAGCTATATATATATATATATATATATATATATATATATATATATATATATATGCATATTTTAAATGCTTTGGTTTAAGTTTAATATTTAACTTAACATCTACATAGTAATCAAAGAACTTACATCACTATTAAAACCCATGTATATGTGTCAAGTATATATGAACTTTATATATTGTAGAAAGATATTTAAGAAACTTGAAATATACAGAGATAATTAAAAAAGTGAGAATATAACACTTCTTTATGGCTGCGATCAAATTTGTTTCGCAAGCATTACATTTTTTATAATATATTGAGCCACACACACACTGGCTGCACATGATGAAGCTGATTGCAGGTTTTCATATCTATCAAGAAGTGGGTTTAATTAAAAAGTCTATGAGTTTTTTGAAGACCAAGTTAAAAAATTAAGGACATATAGTGGATATAAAAACCTGCAGCCCGATGTGGATTAAACAGAGTACCAGAGCGCTAATCAATTTCAAGTAGAAATATACGCAAAATCTTTTATAAAATATAGTGGTATAAGTGGTAAAAAAAGAAAATGAATTGTGAATTAGAATCTAGTTATTCAGTTAAAGATTGAATTCACAACTTTTAAAAAATCAGTTAAAAGTTTCATGCACACTGTAATAGCTTTGATATTGAGGAACACATCAGAATCAAGGCATGATTCCTGAGTTCACCGGTTCAGTAAAAGTCATGAAATCCATTAAGGGAAAGGACACTCGTCATACACGTCCACCCCCTGTTCCTCCTCAAATGTCACCTTGGCATCGTCCGAATCCAGCTGGAAGATATAACACCAAAACACAAATGTCAGAGCACATTCATCTAAATAAACCCCAGTATCAAAAACCATTTATATACAGTGTAACTATAAAATAAGACCCAAATAGACATTACAGAGGCATTGCTGTTAGTATAGTGCTAATGTGAGCAGATTGCAGAAGGAAAAATTATAAGGGTTACTCAATCAGGACTGTGGACTTGTAAGTTCAATGGATATTGGAAACATACAATGTGGAGTCACAATATTATGACATTTTTCTACTTTTGATATCTACAGCACATAGCTCACAACAAAAGAAACATTTTATAAGGCCCTGCAGCCAGATGTGTGACGCAATGCTGTTAGCATGGGTCTAGATAGAAGTAATTACTCTAGATTTAATCTAGTGGTCATATTAATGCGACATGACAGGGTAGACAATTTAAATAGAGCTGTTAACGTGCAGAACATCTGTACATATTAAAATTACGTTTATTTTCTTTTTACATTTATTTTAGGACTATGGAACACTGGACGTCTACATTAGCTTATCTTTTATTTATCTATAGTTTTATATACTGCACAGAACACTGCACCTTTTACACATGCAAATGTTTACTGGTATGAATGAGTGTGAATATTTTTTGAATGTTTTGTGCACTGCAATCATCTGTATTATCAAAGGCAAATTCTTTGTATGTGTGAGCATATTTTCCATTCTAAATCTGATATGTGTTATAAAGCGCAAGTGTAGTTGACCAAAGGGGTGTTGTCATCTTTTCGGAATTTTTTTTTAACAGATAAATAGGTGGAATCCAGATTAATGTTGTTTAAATAGCTAGTGTGTCGTAACTCTCGTGGTTTGACTCCAGGGACACAATGGAATAAATTATGGAATAAATGCTAAGGCTTTTAGAATAAATGTTAATTGAGAATAAAAGGAATAAACGTGAATTGCAAGCCAGAATAAATGTTGATCGAGAGGTAAGCATTTGACCTTACAGATCAGTCAAAAAATCCAAAGAATATTTAAATAATAATTATTATTCAAGATCAACAGGTCGCTTACGCATTTCATCTCAGTAGTACTAAAGACACGTCCGGTCAAAAGGACACGCAGAGGGACAGTGAGAATGAGAACAAATGGCAGCGCCAACGAGGCTTTGGTCGATTTTACTGCCCACAGAACACCCAGACACACCAGCTGGATCAAGGTGAAAACATGCATTTTCCAAGTTTTTACCTGAGAAAACAGAAATAAGCAATACAGTTTATATTTAATGTATGTAGCAATCACTTCAAACATGCCAACCACCAAAAATTCTGTTATACTTATATTTTTGTCCCCACATACTTTTGTCCCCACAGTTTTTATATGCAATTGCACAGTATCTTTCACCCCCTCCCAATCCTAAGAATGTAGCACCTGACACTCACAGAAACATGTACATCTGCTGCTCCCCAGTCTCACAGCCACTTATGTGTAAATAGTTTGAGCCACCAGAGTACACAAATGGAGCATTAACATCTCACATTGCTGCTAATAGTTCTCGTCTCTTAGTCTTGCTCTCACCAGAGAAATCATGATGCCACCTTCATGGCTAGGGTACAACCATCCTAGTCTTGTCTCATGGAAATGATGTTTTTTTATTTATTAAAGGCTGCACAGTTGATCAATGGTTCGATAAAGCATTGCATATAATATACAGTAACAGTAAATGCACAAACAAAGTAACAAAGACAGTAACAAAGTAAATGTTATAATTAGTACAGTTACTGTAGTCAACTTTAACTTCACTACATTTGGTCAATTAGCTTACTTTTTACTCCAATACATTATGAAAATCTGTCGTTACTTTTGTCTTGTGTGCAAAAAAAACCCCATTCAATGGAAACATTGACTTTGTTGTATAAAATGTGGGATAAATGTAAGAGGGATCTTTTTTTACCTAAAAGTCATTCAATCAAGTCTAGTTACAACAATTATTATAGAACATTATTATTAACAATTATTATAGAACATAGTAAATCATGATACATTTACTTTTGGTAACTACATTTGAAGGTAAATACTTTTGTATTTTTACTCGTGTGGAAGTCTAAACTGTGAACTTGTACAGGATTAGTTTTTTGATAAGATTTGACTTACTCTGGTGGCGTAAGCGTCTGACGGGTGGTACTTTTTAGGTACAAACATGAGCTTCATGCGATCCCACAGCTGAATGCCACTAAGAGAGGTAATACCCATGTAGAGAAAGATGCCAAACAGAGCTGGCATAGGAATCATCTTCAGGATAGGCTCCATGAGAATGGATACGCCTGAGGTGAAGAAAAAAAAAACAGATACATTAGTAAATTGTTGTTTTCTTCTAGATTTGCAAGTATTGATTCAATATTATACAAATTATCTGATCCAGTCCTTACCAACTAAAACAGCCACAAGAATTCCACTAATTCTCTGCTCCAGCACCTTGCTGATCTCTGGTTTGGGACCTTTGGACATGACAGTGAGGGCGTTGGCATGGGTGACAGATCGGACTGTTGCAGCACTAAGCCAGGGGACTCCAAAAATCGCTGAGATTCCACCCATGGCTACAATAAGGAGCAGATCCAAATGGAAGCCTGAGCCTTTTATCATCTTTCTCTCTGGCTTACTAACAATCAGCCTGCATGAAAGAAAAACATACATTTATTATGTTTCTAACTGACTTCTAACTGATTTTGGAACTAGCATGCATGATTTTTTCCCCCATACAGCAACTCACGTGGTAATCTGAGACTCGAGGAAGATAAGAATGAAAACCAGTAACGCTGGGACGGCTGAGCCAAACATAAGCCAGATTGGGAAATCACTGTTAATTCCCATGGGGTTGATGAACCAGCCTCTGGCAGAAGGGTTCGACACACTCAGTCCCTTTGGAACGTCCAGTTTCTAATGGTGTGCAAAGGAGATAAAAGTTAATATAAGAGTTAACCATAAAAATATAAATAAACAAATTATTATTATTTATTATTATTATATTTAAAATGAATATATATATATTGTTTTTATTATAGGAGGCACGATGGCTTAATGGTTAGTACTGTCGCCTCACATCAAAAAGTCCCGGGTTTGATTCCTGAGTAAGGGGATCTGGGGTTTTTCTGTGTGGCATTTGCATGTTCTACCCATTTTCCTCCAGGTACTCCGGTGCCCTCCCAAATTCCAAAGAGTCAGGTTAGTTGGAGTCGAGTGAAAGAGTGAATTTGCTGTGTGTGTGTGTGTGTGTGTGTGTGTGTGTGTGTGTGATGTAAATAAAAATTGAAATTCATTGGAAATCTGATATTTCAAGACCACGAATATTAGTCACCTTTGGCACTAAAATTTTCTTAATAATTGTATTATACGTAAAGTGGGTAGAGCGTTGGGCTATGAACCCAAAGGTTGGGGGACCAAATCCAGGCTCTGCTACTGCCAATGCTGGGTCCTTGAGAAAGACCTTTAACCCCGTCTGCTCCAGGGGCGTCGTACGTTGTCTGACCCTGTAATAGCGCTCTGACCCCCAACTTCCAGACAAGTTGGGATATGCAAGAGGGACATTTCGTTGTACTGTACATCTATATATGTGTAATGACAAATACAATTTGAATTTTTATTTGCTAGTGATCCTACAGCAGCAACACTACTCACTAGCTATTACACTAAGAATAGAAAACATACTAATCAATACTACATATAACAGATCATTTTGAATTCACTGTATTAAAATATATGCATTTTGCAAACTCACTTGCGTGTAAACATCTGTAATAGCAAAATCAATAGCAACCATCAGAAACAAGGCAATGGGCACACCAAAATCTCCAATCATACGACGAATCTGGAAAGAGACAAAGATTACACAACAATCACATCATTTGCACAGTTTCACATTTAATACCACAGTACCAATGTAATTTATTAAGAATAAAAAAACATCACTTTTCCATATTAAATTGAGCATGAAACATATCTGAGTAAGCTCTTTCAGACAAAAACCCAGTTAATACTCCTTCTGCCCTCACCATCTCTTCAATAAAAAAGCATGCATTTAGGGTAATTGGAGACAGAGTTTCCCCTTAGATGAACAAGTGTGTTTGTGTGTTTGCCCCGCAATGAGCTGGCAACTTGTCCAAGGTTTTCGTATCCCTTGCACCCATTGAACAGCTACACACAATTTGGATAAGTACTTTAAAAATTGCGTGGGCTAATTGAATACATTTCAATGGACTGGAGGTTGATGTCCTAGTATGATTGACAGATGGGATACATACTGGACCAGGAAAGAAGATGCTGTTCTTGAACTGGCGGAAAAAGTAGGCGATGAAGAAACAGCCCAACATCAGGCACATAGAGAGCAGTGCAGTGTTCGGATGGGCTCCTTCATATGGAAAGATGTCTGTGGTGTTGTTGGACGAATGCTGGTATTCCAGAATTAGTGGGTGTTTAATGAATATCTAAACGAGAGGAGAGAAGAAGACAAAAAAAGAGAACGGAAAGCTAGATAAGATAATCCCTTATTAGTCCCACAGTGGGGAAAATATAAAAACAAAATAAGAACAGAGCACTCAGTACAGAAAATAAATATAAAGAAAATGCAATATCAAAAATAATACCCCAACAGGAGAAACTTTGTCTCTTTCTCATCATTACCAACCTGTTTAAAAAGACAGACCCATTTGCGATCCCTCATAACAAAAAGATTGTACTAATATACCTTAATAAGCTTGGAGAAGGTCTCGTAGATGAAAATGAGAGAAATCAGGATGGAAAAGATCTCTTGGGTGAAACGGGAGATGAAGCGCACCAGGAAGCTGGCTTCTGCTGCCACCATGATCAGCACTATGATGACCAACCAGATTCCAACCCATACACGACCTACGATGTACTCATAGCCCCTGGACTGGCAGAACTAACAAAACAAAAATCACAGCATATGCAGTTAAGTAATAGTTTTTAGATCTGAAAACAATGTCCCTTGTTCCTAATGGTGTTCAGTTAAAATTAAGTTCTTATACAAACCTAACCCCAACTCACTTAATATTTAAATTCGATTAACAGCTGAAATTATTTCTTTTCTTTTAGCCGTGATAGCTCAGTAGGTAGCACTTTTGCCACACAGCAAGCAGATCCTGGTCCAGGTTCTTTCTGTATGGAGTTTAAATGATCGTGTGGGTTTTTTCTGGCAGCTTGAGTTTCCTTCCACAATACAAAAACATGCTGCTACGTTAACAGAAGACTTCGATTTTCCCTGTAGATGAATGAGTGTGTTTGTGTGTCTGCCCTGTAATGGGCTGGCAAACCACTCAGGGTATTTGTGTGTCTCTTGTGCCCATTGAAAAGCGACACACACTTTTGATCCTTTAGAAAGTGTGTGAGCAGACATGTTTTAGTAAATGTTTGATTTTTTTTAAATATGCCAAAAGCTACTTCTTTTAATTATGATGAACTATAGCAGATGATCTGTAAATGCAAGTATAAACAGAACTATACTTATTTCAACCTACATGAATTTCAGTCGTACACTTCATATGATTTAAAAAAATTATTTTACCTAAATATCAACATATTTGAGAAATGACAAGGGGTCAGTAATACTATGTCTGACAGGTTGCTTGTGGACCAATATACACGGAAAAGCAAGGTTAGGTTTTGGTTTAAAACATTAAACATTGACCTATGGAATAGTAGTAACCTGTTTGTATTGGGCTAGTAAGAAGAAGAACAATGCCTCTATTTGTCATTTGTCATTACACAGAAAAGTACATAAAAAATCTGTTTAGCACATCCCAGTTTGTTTGTAATCTCGGGTCAGAGAGCAGGGTTAGCCATCGTAGGCATAACAGGCAGGTCTTGTTCAGGGACCCAACATTGGTTGCAGAGCAAAGCCTAAATTAAGCCAAATCTCAGATTGATAGGCCATAAAACTGCATACTAGGTGACCTTGTCCCTATGCGATATCAACAACATTTGGACACACAATATTTTCTTGATTATTTTGTATATTGTGTAATATTATTAACGACATGTAAACTACGAAAGAATATGTGAAACTATGTACTAAACAAAAAAGTAAAATATATTTGAGATAATTTAAACCAGTCCCTTTAGGCTCTGTTGATAGCTTTACACATTGCACTTGGCTTTGCCATTAGTATCTCCAGAGCTGATGAGCACTTTGATTTAATTCTGATTGTGGAGGCCTGGTCATCTGACACAGCACTCCATCACTCTCTTGGTCAAATAGCCCTTACATTTCCTGAAGGTGTGTAGAGTGTAGAAAAGTTGTGTCCAACCGTTTGAATGCCAAATTGTAATATTTCAGATTGTAAGTTCTGCTTGTAAGAAAGTTAGCCTTACTTCATAGAAAGCCTCTTCAAACACCAGGAGTGGCCCACTGAAACCAATGACCAGCACAGGCTGGGCAGCAAAAATACAGAAGATAACTCCTTGCATGCAAGTAGAAATCAACAGCTCTGACACTCCCATCATGTTTCCTGTCTTTTCAGCTAAACAACACAAAGATGGGATGAAATTAAGGGCTAATGAGCAAAAGCTTATCATTCAAAGTGTCTTCACCTGGGCATACAGACTTACCCAGCAGTCCTCCAAATGTAATGGCAGGAGACAGGGCAGCGAAATAGATAAAAATCACTGCAGAAAACACCTGGATACTGAAGCCATCAATAATGTCGCTGAGGTAATGGCGATAACGTCGTTTGATGTCCTTGATCATTCCACCAAATGGACATCCAGTTCGTACTAATGGGTCATCCCGTGGTGGATCAGGCCCTGATCATGCAAAGCAATCAAAAAAACTATATGAGTAGGTATGAAAGCTTGAGGGGGATTTGCGTGGGGTGTTATACAGTATATTTGGGGATTGGGCAGTTGAAGACCACCATGATCAAAATGCAATCAGCTTATACAAGAACATTGCGAACGGTTTGCATGGGAATTATTGCACAATTCCGATGTCTATAACCCAGTTTTTTAACTTTAGATTTGATAAAAGGTTTCATAAACATACAAATTACTATAAACCCAAAGCATTTGTACAGTATTGATAATGCAAAAAACACAGTTTCTTATATTTACAGTTACATACTTTACATTTTTAAGACCACTTCCAGGGTCATCATTAAGACAGTGACTTAATCAGGCTGATAGACAGGCACATCTCTTGACTCTTCACATATTCTATCTTGTATTCTAATTTTGAATGGAGAATTTTGCTGAGTTACACAGTTTTATTACAAACCATTATATATGCTTACTGCTTGCATACATTTACCATTTTTAGATTTAGCAGATCCTATCCAAAGCAATTTACAGATGTGCTTCCACAGTAACTTTCAGTAACTTTCACTATAACTAATGTCTCTTATTTTAGGAGGGTACAAAGAGATACAAGGAATACTATTTTTTTTTCCATAATTCTGGTAAAAATGTCATCCCCCTTTCCACCCACCTATCCATTCACCCACCCACCCATTCATTATTCGTTTCACCTCTGCTTACTTCTATTTATGGTCACTGGGTCACACTAAATCATCTTGTTGCCATGAATAAAGTCATGTATTAATTACAGATTAAAGTTAACAAATTACCTGAAATAACTGTAAAATAAAGTCAAAATATTATAGCCAATAAAGTCAAAATATTATAGCCAATATGTGTATAACATACATAGACTTGTTAGCTCAGAGAAACCGAGACTGATAACATTGGTGCTTTTTTCTCTACTCCCTTGTGTTTGTGTCAATGTCTTATGTTATACATGTGCATTTTTAATGGTGTTTTTTTTGCCCCACGTGCACAGTGTGGGGCTGGGGTCCTTTTTAATCACCTATTTTCTTCCTGAAGTATCCTGTATGTTTTTGTATCTTGTATGTTTTCTGTTCTTGTATCTTATATGTCATGTAATTTTCTTACTGTGGAACTAATGAATGATCTTATTAAATTAAATTAATAATTTTCTTAGTTTATCTATAATGTGATTTTCTTACATTTCGCATCACATGTTCAATACCTTTTTTTGCTCCTAACATGATACGGGTGTCAGTAGGACGGAGTCTGTCATGCAGCATCTTCTTCTGGTAGCGAATGACCGGCTGAAGCATGGCTTCAGTTTGGACCTCAGTGGGTGGAATTACAACACTGCAGTCCATAAAATCAGCGATAGCATTGGTCAGCTCCGTTTCACTTTCAGCCAGGTAAGCCTCCAAGCTGAAGACCTACAAACCACACAGACGAAAAAAAACTATTCTTATTTGCCAGCTATTTGAAATCTATACCTGTTGATCTTTGCCTTCTAGAGATCTTAAACTCTGTTTATATGTGTTGTCATTTATAGTTTAGATTTTTTGTACCCAGTCAGCCATCAGGGTACCCATAGCTCGTCCACTCTCGTGGAAGTCGATGCCGCTTCCGGTGGGGCCCACAAGGACAAACACAAAGCGCACTGGCAGAGAAACCTCCAGGACCCCGTCCATCACTGCAGAATCCTGCAGTCGTACAAAGGCCACAACTGGCTTCTGCAGGGATTCTACAGCACCTACACATCATCAGAGAGAGGACAAAGATTACACGTGTTAGAATGTTAATTGTATTATTCTATTACATTTATTATTTCATTTTTTACCTGACAGCACAATGGATGCCTCCATACTATCGGTTGAGTCTCTCTGTTGGAGAAAAGAGGATGGTTAAGATCAGCAGACATTAGATTATGTTTTATGATACACTATTTGTGAATCAGTCATGTGAATCAGTAAAGGGTCCTGCTCCCAAGAGTGGCTGTTTGTCAGAGACACAATCTTTACTTTAGCCAATAAACCTTTACAAACTTTTAATGCTTGGATCGATAGCTTCACAAAGATTAATTCACAAAGAACTTGTACCTGTTTGGTAACTGAGAAGGTCTGCATTGCAAATCCTGCTTGATCAAGCAAAGTTTCCTCACTTTGACTGTGAATTAAATGACATAACTAATACAGTTATCTGTATTAACCTTCTTGTAAAAAAAACAACGCTTTACAGAACCAAGTGACATCATGGAATTTGGTAAATGCCGGTATCTTACCTCCGCTTCTCTAACAGTGTCTTCAACAAGGGCTCACGGTCTGAGGGCCGTATTTCATTTTTCCTCACAAGTTCATCCACCATCTTCTCAAAGATTCCTGACAGAGAACTGCCTTCTGCATCCAACAGCACAGCCGCTGCAGATATCAAAAAAAAAAAAAAAAATATATATATATCTATATACAGTATATATATATATATATATATATATATATATATATGTATGTATATATATATGTATATATATATATATATATATATATATATATATATATATATATGTATATGTACAAGTACAATATAATATTGCATGATTAGTATGTAATATCCTGCATCAACGACTGCTATTCATATCTCATTCTGACTATGTAACTGAAGATTTTAGTGACCCCAATGTAACCCTGGTGGGTGTTGTGTTTAATAGCAGTATCAAACAAACCATCAAATATAGGATTTATTGAAACTGAAAAATATTTGTTTTGAGCTTTAATAATAACACTTTGAATAATGTCCGGGTGAACCGTCAGTGGTTTCAGTCAGAACAAACTTTAAATGTGAAATAACTAACAGTAAACATTTTTATACAGAGTAGCTTTCGACTCTGGCACCCCTAATTATAACAGCATAATAATAATGCAGGATGGCACAGTGACTGTGCCAACTGGAGCTCGATTCAGGAGTGCATGTTCTTTACTCTGGGTTTGCTGGTTTTATCTAATAACCCAAAACCATGCACTGGGTTGATGGGAGATGTAAAATTGTCCTGTAGTTACTCAGTTTCCCAGAACACTATGGGTTGGAGAAAGATCTGGCATCCTACTCTGTAAAAACAGTGCCAAGAAACTTGGGGGAATCGGTAGCAGTCCACAGAGCTCCCAATGGTCATATATGGCTGGAAATGGGTACAATAAAGTAAATAAATAAATAAAAAGGGTATGATACCGCTAGTTTAGCACTGAATGAACTTTTTACACATATTCTGTTTTGGGAAAGTTAAAATAAAAGGACACAGAAACACATTTCACAAACCTCTATCCTGCAAGCAAGTCCTGCTAACTTCATCCGTAAATTATAAGTACATCTGCTCAGCTGCACACATTTCTGTGGAGGTCACTGCTTAGTTTGAACCATCCGCCGCATTTTCTTTCACACCTGTTAGTCACGATCCATTATCATTACAAGAGCAAGAGATTTCTCTGGACATCTGAACAAACACTTGCTTGGACATTTGTCTGGAAGAGTTTCTGCTGCTCGTTATTCCCGGCGCTGGACTCCTGCGTTTAACACGGGATGAACTGATGTAATAGAGGCTTCACTGCCAAGTGATTATACTCACATTCGTTTCTCGCCAGCTGTATCAAACATAGTAAGTTCTCATAATATCATTTTAATGGATTCCGTTCAAAATGTTGCTGTTGACCAGGTGTTACAAAATGTGCTACGACATTCCTGCATGCACAAGCCACAAAAAAATGAGATCAGCCAAGTCTGTTCTTTTGTAATTTAGGTAATCTTCAGATGCTTGGATGAGAATTAAAAAGATATGTCTAGTTTGGTTAGACTGGAGATTAACATTCCAGGTACTATAATGACAAATCAGGAACTTCTCATCAGGCAGAAACAAAATAAATAATCTACTGTTGCCATACTTTGTTTCTTTTTACCCGTTTCCAGAAGTATCAAACCCTTGGGTGCTCTACAGACTACTACCAACTCATTTTTTTAACAAAGTAGGTTGCCAGAACGTTCTCCAAACCATTGAGCTCTTGGGGAACTGTGTATCAACTCAGTGCATGTTATTAGGGTGTTGGAGTAAACCAAAATACCCCAGAATAAACCCTGGACACATGGACACGGCTAGAACATGCAAACTCACAGAAATCCAGAGAATGAAAATTGGTATTTCTTGCTGTGAGGCCGCTAGTGCTGACCACTAAGCCACTGTCCCGTTTTGCATTTATTTAAAATCTAATTTATTTGTATAAAGCTTTTCTCAAGAGGCATTAATAAATTTATAAGAACAAAGAATCGAGATTTGGTTCACAATGATTTAAACAACCAGTCAAAAGTTTGGATGCACATTCATCATTTGTTGCATGTCATCCAAACTTTGACGTAGATGGAATTGTGTAGTAAACAAAAAAGTGTAAAACAAATCAGATTATATTTTACATTTGAGATGCTTCTCTAAATAAGATTAATAAAGTAGGCATTGAAGACATTCTCAGAGGTGCTGAGAACTTGTTGCCAGCTTTACTTTCACTATGCAGCTCATTTCATCTTAAATCATCTCAACTGAGTTTAGGTCAGGAGTTTATGGAGCCAGGTCATATGACACAACATTTCATCACCCTGTTTTGTAGTAAAATAATCCTCACATTGACTTGTGTGTACTTAGGAATAATTAAGACAAAATGTTGAATTATGGGTGTGAGGTGTATTGTGTGTTGTGTTCAAAACAGGTGGAGTTGTGCAATCGTACAAACAGCTTCATGCAGGACAGTGATAATGTAAGGTCGCGGGTTCGTTTCCCGTACTGGCCACAAAACTTAGGAACAGTGTAGCCTAGAGGGTAGAGCGTTGGGCAATGAACCCAAAGGTTGGGGGTTCAAATCCAGGTTCTGCTACACAGCCACTGCTGTGTCTGCTCCTGGGGCATTGTACGTTGGCTGATCCCAACTTCCAGACAAGTTGGGATACGCGAAAAGAAACATTTCATTGTACTGTACATCTGTATATGTGTAATGACAAATAAAATCTGAAATGAATGGAATTTAAAGAGTCAAAAATTGATTAAGTGAGTCCACCTAAGTACTTGATAAGAATGCAGGTTAATGCAGGATTTAATGGCAATGGTGAGTCCATGTAAATAGCCAGAGCTGGATAGGAAAACTCCCATCTTAGCAATTATTTCCATACTATCATTCTATACTGGTATATATAATTAAGATTTATCTTTTTCCTTTCTGTGTGTCATTGTATGATATACAGCATATGCATTATGGTTGTACTGTACAGTCACATCGTGTTTCCCTTACCGTAAAAGAAGCTAAGAAATGTCAGAATACACTCCATAAACACTGGATATACTCAACCTAGGGAATTAATAACTCATCCTCATGTCAAGATTCTTGAGCTCAGTTCAAACACCACCAGGAAACAGCAGGAGATACAAAACAGTAGCGATACCAACAACCCCCCCCCCCCGAAACACGCACACAAGTGGATTTCATTTGTTCAAAATATCAAAAGCAAAAACATTTGTGTCTTTTGCCAAGAATTTATATCAATATTAAAACGAAGAGCAAACAACATTAATAGGTGAATATAAATGTGAATGAGGTATTGGCACTCCATCCGTCCATCATCTAGGTTTAGCACCGCTTAATCATATTTAGGGTCACGCTGGGATACACGCACGGCAAATACTATAAACACCCGAACGGGTTTTCAGTCTGTTGCAGCATACAAAGACACACACACACACACACACACACACACACACACACAATTATGATCAGGATAGTTCCAATATTACATAT
>JAOUQU010000017.1:2799320-2829520 GCA_028566735.1 Ammoglanis amapaensis | reverse complement strand
GAAAGTCCCCAACCCGACCCGGGGGATCGAACCCGGGACTTCTTGCTGTGAGGCGACAGTGCTGAACCACTCAGCCAACGTGCCGCCCGATCGTGTCATAATGAAACCTTAATAGTGTGTTAAGTTTATTTAAATAAGTGACTTGTGTGTAAAAAAAAAAGTCTGATGCAAACT
Organism: Ammoglanis amapaensis; assembly: GCA_028566735.1. Classification (NCBI taxonomy): domain Eukaryota; kingdom Metazoa; phylum Chordata; class Actinopteri; order Siluriformes; family Trichomycteridae; genus Ammoglanis; species Ammoglanis amapaensis. Next base: position 2,829,346 of record JAOUQU010000017.1, on the reverse strand, counting down.
TCTATGTGCAGATCTTTTAAGGAAGAAGTCACTGGGAGATCAAGAGGATTTAGAAAAATGCAAACAGGAGCTTTACTACCACGGGGTCCTGGCATACTGTTCTGCTGCACTCAGGTTTAATTCATCCAAGATAGAAGGGGGTTACAGCTCAGTTGCACAGATGACTGACATTATCTGGTAAGTAAAGATGTTTTTTATTTTCATTCGAAAAATAGTTTTTAAATAAGGAATCTTATATTCACACATGTTTCTACAGCACATGCTGTGTAGGTGTTGGTTCTGTGAAAGACAGAGACGTTTTTCATCACCAGTTTCTTCCATCAGTGACAGAAAATATTTTGTTTCTTGCTCATCGGATCATGAACAGATCAACAGCGGTGAGCGTGTATTTTCTCCTATAAAATGTCAACCCAAGACCGAAGGTTTGAAATTAAATCTTTTTAGCTTATGTTTTGTTTAAAAGCTACAATGAAGCATTGCAAATATGTTTCTTTTCACAGGATAAAGGTCAGACAGAGATGATTCGTCTCTTTAGGAAAGTCTTTGACTCTCTCAGTTGGCTTCTGAGAGCACACAAACATTTAATCATCAGTGGTAAAGCTTCTGTTTTAGTTGGCTGAAAGTCTGCAGTATAGCTGTATAATGTCTATCAGCATTTCTAGGAATGAACGCTTGTATTTTCTCTCCACAGTGATTCAGTCTAAGCATTATGAAAGTATACAGATGAGTGAGGATGATGAGGTCTCTGCAGTTATACTAATCATGTGGTGCACGTTATTTAGGACAAACAGGTACAACATTATACAATGGTTAAAATTAGCTTTAAGTAATAACTATTAAAACTTATTTTGAAAATTGGTGGGAATACAGTAGACATTAAGAATCTTATATGGACAGTTGATCATAATCTGCAATATTGATTTGGCAGTTTTTACACCATATGCTCTTTGTGCTGCAACACACTGGTTTTGTTAAATGTTTGTTAAACCCTACCTCAGAGCTGAAAAAAACAACAGAATTAACACATTAGCAATAGAATTAAAACATTAATCATTGATATATATGCTTGTATTTGCCGCCATGGTGGATTAGTGTGATTTTTCCACTGCACAACTGCCTTAAGAGTCTGAACTCCCCTGTTTGAATTTCGGTGTTGCTGGTTAGCCCCGTAGATGCCAGGTGCACATATTGGTGCACTGCATTGCCGGTCCCAAACTCTGGTAAAATAAGAATGGAATGCCGTTATTTGTCATTAGATGTACAGTACATTTTTTCCCCCACATATCTCCACTTGCATGGAAGTTGTTGGTGAGACTTTGGGGGTGACCCCAGGATCTGGGTCAACGGTCTTGCAACAGTTGCTGTGTTGCAGAGTCTAGATTTGAACCCCCAATCTTCTGGTTGATAGTCCAAAGCTCTATTCACTAAGCTACGCGGTCCCTCCACAAGGTTGCATCAGGAATAGCATTTGTATTAAAAACTTGTAAACGTTTAAAATCGCTCATCGTTATGCCAAAATGCACCATCCACAGTGGCCACCCCTAATGGCAGCAGCCAAAGCTGATCCTCGTCATCATATACTGTTAAAGTAAATAGTTCTTCCTTAATTCTACAGTGAAGTGTTACCTGAGTTGGGGAGTAAGGAGTTGAGTAATATCATGGATGATGTGGTGTATAAAATCTCGAGCAGCTCAAACACAGTGACTGGCAGCACTGCCATCAAAGTTCTACTCCTGATGATCGAGCAGAACAGCCACACCCGGCTGCTTCTTCACAAAAAATACAAAGGTAAAGCATTTGCACAGACGGAGTTGAAAGCTTGATTTGACTAGTTGTCTGACTAGTTTACTCAGTTGAAATCTAGAAACATGGCCACTTTGTTAGTTCCTCTGTTGGTCTGTAATTATCAGCCTATTTGGCAGTTTGTTGCTTAACTTTCTTTGACTACTGCATGTCACTTTAGTGTCCTTAGTCTGACCACTACTTGTGATCTTGTGGCCCTATGGTTTTATTACCGTGCTTTTTATGCTGACCATATCTACTGCTTTTCATGTGTACCAGGTCAACACAACACAAGAATTGTGTACACAAGATTACCCTGATTTAACACATGTGCAGTTCTTGGGCATTACTAAATAGACATTATAATGCACATTCCAGCGTGGCCCTATGGTTTTGGTTTATTGGTGTGTTTGTCTTGGTCTGTAGGACTGGATGAGTTGGTGAAGAAGGACTGGCTTGGTAAAGGCTTTGATTCTACTCTGGAGGAGCTGATCGACCATCTACAGTCTGAAGTACCTGAAACAGGTTTAAAGGTCTGTTTGCTGCACTTAAACTGCTGGGATTTAAACGTACTGTTTTTAAAAGAAATTGGTGTTAATGAAAGAAAATAAGTTTAGAAAAGATTTAATTAAGACATGCACAAGAAGAGAAAATTGCACCAGCAAATTCAAAGGTAATGCCATAACGTTATGGATGGTTTTCACACTCATAGCAACTTTTTATAAAACAGGTGGCTTTACCTTGTTTTGTTTCTTTTAGCGAGTTGCGTGTATGGGCATATACACTACTACTCTTGGGTGTTTCGAAGTCTTTGTCTAAGACACACAGAAGAAAAAGAAACTGCAGTCGGTAGCACCCTGGCTTTGACTTCATTCAGATTCGGAAAATATCTTTTTCTATCTAACTTCTGCGTTTTGCCTACTTATCTGCTAAATACAGACCCCAGTCAATAAAAGCAAGTAATAAACAAAATCACTTAACGACCTACATCACCATGGAATATGCTTTGGTGCACTATTTGTATTTGACTTTAATTATTCAAACAGGTATAGAACTCGCTGATCACGTGCGTGAAGGAGAAAAAAAAAAACATCTTGCTAAAATGCTGGCTGAAATTCGGCATAGTGACAAAAACAGCTCTTGCATTTTGTGTTTTGGATTTGGTTTAGGCTGGGCAATCACATGAAGGGAGGGACCGAGCAGCTTGTGTTATCCAGGCAGCCTGGAAAGCCCATCAGACTCGATGCAGGATCAAGAAACTTCCTAAAGCTGTGAGTGTGTTACAGCGGAGCTTCAGGTGATTTTATACAAAATCTGATTAACCCATCAGTCACTTAAGAGCAAGTTTGTGATGTTTCTTCACTCTAACTCTGAAGTCATAGTGAAATAAAGCGCTGTATGGATCTGTGTGTGCAGAGAAAGGAGACGACGGCAGCAGGAGGACGCAAAGAAACGTGATGCTGAAGAAGAACTGCGTCATCAAGTGTGTTTGCGCAGACAGCGAGCCATTAGGCAGTTTTGTCAGCACCAGCTCCATCTGATGGAGATTCTGCCTGCAGGTACCAGAGACGAGTATATAAACACTTGGAAATGTATCTGCAATCATGCATGAAATTACTGTGTTAGTATTACTCATTACTTTCATTACTACGCAAAGTTATATTGAACGTAGTCATGGATTGTGAGAGAGAATGAGTAAACCCACACACACAGGGAGAACATGCAAACTCTACACAGAATGGACCTGGACCAGACCACCTGGGAATGGAATCTTGGACCTTCTTGCACTTACCATACTACAATTCAACAATTGTATCCGCTTACCCAACATGCTGCCCTATTTACTAGTACAGCATATAGCAGACACTGATAGACTAAACACAGTTCTGAGCAGTTGAGAGTTAAGGGCCTTGCTCAGGGGCTCAAAATTGAATGGCAACATGGCAATGATTGGGTTTGAACATACAACCCTTTGCTTACTAACCCCTAGCCACTCAGCCATCACTGCCCAATTCTAATATTCTAACCTAATAAGATTTGAACTTGTGTTCCAGGTAGTCAGTTAAAGGTGACTAAAGCTCAAATGGGTTAATTTGGTTTCCATGAACTTTTATTGACTTAAAATGCTTTGTAAATGAGAAAGTGCTAATCTAGAGGGAACTGACCATGATGAAGATTTAGAGCAGTGGTACTTACCAAACAAGCACCAGTCCTAGTAGTAGATGATTCACTTTTTATGCACAATCCATTTTTTTGGATTGACTAGCATGATCATCTGCAGCTTCCCTTGGCCAACAGAAGGTGGCACAAGCAGCACAGAAAATATGGTCATGTACAACAGAATACCCATGCCACTACACCACGCAAATGTAGAGTACAATCAGAATTCCTTCTTTACATACTCCAAAGTATATGTAAGTTGGGATAGGAGCAGACAGGGTTAAGGGTTTTGCCCTAGGACCCAACAGTGGCTGTGTAGCAGAGCTTGGATTTGAACCCCCAATCTTCAGGTTGATAACCCATAGCTCTGCCCACTCGGCTACACAGTTTTTTTTTTTTTTTTTACAAAGGCATGATAAAAGACAGGTCTATCAAGTAACAATTCATTAAAAACATTTAAGCTGTTGATTCCATTAGGAGTAATGTCTCTCTCCCACACTCGCTATATATTCTAGACCAATTAGCAAGGTTCCTGGGAGAACTGGAAAACAAAGCAGCTCTACAGATCCAGAGAGTGTGGAGAGGGTACCGGGAGAGACGGTGTTTCCAGCAGAGCAGATATAAACTTAAACAGCACAAAGCTGCAGTTACTCTGCAGAGAGCTGTAAGTGCTTTACATGAACAGTTATAAACTCAATGGACATGATCCTATACTGGAAATATGTTAACTTCTTGTTTAGGTTCTGAGGTTCCTAAAGCGACGGAGATCTCGGCGGAATGCTTTATCCCCATGGAAAGGACCCAGAGGCCTGACGGACAGCAGGAGAATTGAACTAAAGAGACAACTAGAGCACCACATTTCCCTTTACCCTGTGAGCCAGTGCATATAACATTACTTAGCACAGATCACGATTTATAGTGACGACCACTAATGGGAACATCCGAAAAAGGGGGGGGGGGAAGCATTGTAATTAAGATGCCTTGATAATAGCACATGATATGCAGATTGCTGTTTACTGATGGGCTTGTGTGTGCTTGATGAACATATTCAGTCTTCGAATAAACCTGGTTGTTTTTATTTCTGTGTTTATTTCAGTCATCAGTGGTGTCATTAGAGGGAACTGTGGAGCTCCATGAAAAGGCTCAGAGCATGCTGCACCAGCACCAGGTTACTAGAGCTTCAAACCGGGTTCAGGAGCAGCACAGACTGGCCCTTGTCGCCCAGATCAATACAGACCTGGAGCTCATGAAGAGTATGGACAATTCTTAATCTGGAAACATACCATTTTACTTTATTGAGCAAATATACTTAAATTTCTTGTATATTTCTTTTCATTTTAACTGTAGCACTGTGTCGCTTCATCTGTTTTAGATAGATAGATTTTTGAACAATGTAAGGCCAAACATTTTTATCAATCGAAAAACATTTAGGAGACTTCTTGTACAATATTTTGCAAGATTCACCTTAGCCATTTTGGCATTAAAAATGATCTCGATTAGATTAAATTGTTATTGTAATAATTGTAATTAATTGTAATGTTAGTAAATTATAATAATCTGTTGTATTTTAGTTGGATGGAATGGCATTTTCATATTCTCTTTTTCAATCTTGTAACACTAACCAATCTGGGGTATGGGTACAGATACTGGTAATTAACACTTTTGTCGATCACAAATAAGAGACGCTTTGAAACCCTGGAGGAGGGATCAGTGGGCCTCAGTGAAAGTTAACGTCGATTCACACAGTATGATGGCCGTACCTCGGCAGACAATGTGTCGACTTGTGAACAGCATGAGACAACAGTGTTAAGCTGTAACTGATGCTTAAGAGGGGCATGACAAATTATTGAGGTGTTGATGTGTTTTTGTTGCTGTTAAACCTACCACTGTTGTTTTCTGACTCCATGTCATTTGAGCATCTAATGAGTTCATCAAATTCATGTTTTACTGATTTTTGGTTTAATTAGAAGGAAACAGCAGCTGATCATTAATCTTGTTTTTTTATATTCTTATATTATATTATATAATTGTTTTGTTTCTTATATCTGTTTTTCAGATGCTCCCACTTTAAAAGATGCAGATGAAGAAAATGCCCGTCTTTTCCTGAGCCGCTCTACACCAGTAGCTATGTGCGCCCGGCAATCCCACAATGCCTTGCTTCAGAGTATGCACCTGCCCTGGTGGAGAAGACTCGAAGATGAATTTTTCCATCTTGAATCACTTCCTCAGAATGATTTTGATATGGAGTTTGAATCTCTGTATTTGGGTGGAAGTTAATTGTGAACTGTCCTGGGTACATTAGGATTTAAACCTCATAGAGTATTTATTGCTGATTTTGTAACTGTCACTTCTTTCACTGTAAATTCTCAAATACTTTGTTTTTCTTTCTTAATCAAGAATTTTGTCAAGTAACAGTGTGATTATGTGAGCATCACCAGGTCAGTATTCATTACCAGGATGATTAATATTCATTGTAGATAATGTAAGTACCTGAGTTTTATCTTCTGTAAACATCTAATCTCTCAACATCTCGATGATTAAAGCTCTCCGAATTCAGCATATGCACTTTATTTTGAAAAACCAATGTGTACACTGAATGAAACGTCCATGTTAACGAACCCCATTCTTGTGAATGGGGTTCGTTAACATTAGGTTGAAATATTAAGTCGGAATCTTTATTTTGAGATACTAAGTTGTTATTTTAAGATGTCGATGTTTTAATTCTAGTGATTATTTTGACATACAAAGTATGTCACAGTGCTCAAAAGAATAACTCTTGTGCACGCAAACGTTTATTCCTGCATTAGGATTGGTTGTAGGGTCCTAATGGTAAAGATGGGGAAGTGGGGTGAGTAGAAAAATCACTACAATCTGCTTTTAGAATGTTACTATTTCACATGACTAATATATATTAGAGTTGCTAATGCTGTCCAGCTTTGGTTTTTAACTTCAGGAATCCATTGTGTAAATACCACCTGTGTGTGCATTTGGGTTGAGAACTTGGGCTTGAACTTCTCTTTCTTGTTGGCCTCCAACTTGCCGAAATCCACCTCATCATTTTACAATCATTTAACTTACAATGTTTAGAATTGTTTACACAATCCTTTAAATGCAACAGAAATACTGAATATGAATAACTAAATATTAAAGACTGTTGCCTCACAGGAGAAAGGTTTTAGGTCAAATATGTGCCTCCACTTTGCCGAGACACTAAGATAAAGTGGAAAAAAAAGTCCATCTTTTATCTATTGGGGCGGCACGGTGGCTGAGTGGTTAGCACTGTCGCCTCACTTCAAGAAGTCCCGGGTTTGATCCCCGAGTCAGGCTGGGGACTTTCTGTGCGGAGTTTGCATGTTCTCCCCGTGTCAGCGTGGGTTTCCTCCCACAGTCCAAAAACATCGGAAATGTGAAATTGTCCAGTAGTCTCACAAGATCCCACCACTTACTGGTGGTTGTCGTCAGGAAGGGCATCTGGACGGAAAACTCTGCTCCAAACATTAACCTACCCCAGGAACTGGGAAAACGGACGATAAACGAATAGAGATTTTGACATGTCTTTATGTGAATCTTCAATGTCCAACTGCAGGGCATGCAGCACATTGAGAGCAGAGCGGTAAAGGGGTTTGTTTTGTGAAGGAAGGGAGTGAAGTCGCTAGATTAATTATCTATCAAAAAATTAAATGATAATGAATGCACAGTGGTAGTGTTGGCACGCTGTATGAGGTGTTTTAGTGCTTTGTGCTTATTGAAAAACTATAATCCAGATCAGGGCAAAGCAGAAGTAAAGCATGAAATAAATCGTGAGTTTTACAGACTTGGTGAGTGTGACTGTGTTGGATAGATAGGCTCCATGTTTAAAATCCGGAAATAAATGTGAAAGTGAATGAAACATGCGGTGTACAAAATATGTTTAGTAAATAACGGTTTCATTCTTTCATTACTCCACTCTACTTCATCATGCAATAGACTAGACTGAATTAGACATTTTATTGTAATCTATACAGTTTTAGATAGTATTAATATTTTTAGACATTAGACATCAAACAACTAAAAGAATTCATACTTTTTATTCATACAACTCACATGAGCAAGGTTCATTATGCAATGACAGCAACCATAGTCTGATTTAATATAGTTTATATACTCGAACAAACAAGCAGTTGTAATCAGAACTTAAGCGAGCATGATCTGGTAGGTGAAGAATATTTGATTGGTAAGGTCTAGGACTTTTTTAGGACTTTGTGACAGATCATCGCTTGCATCATGACTAGTAGTGTACATGATTGCAGGCATGACACAAGCCTGCAACACATTCCACATTACTAAGATTGGAGCGAAAATTTCTACCTAATGGCAGCAGTAATGCAAAAAGCATGTACATGTATGTACAAAGAGCACATATGCTGCCTTGAAGATGACACTTGATGTGTAACCAAACAATGCAAAAGCTCTTGCTTCAAATATCATCCTGCAGTCCTGACCAGTGCCCAGTAAACAATGTTGGGGGGAGGGGGGAATTGCATAATGATATCCCTATGCTGGAAAAAAATGAATATGGAGATATGGAGATAGACAGACAGATTAGATAGATCGGATATTGTAAAACCATATAGAGTGCATTCTGGATTCAAGGATTTAAAATCTCATTTATTTATTCGAACACTTTTACTGGCCAGTGATGATTTTTTTTTCTCAGAAGCTTTTCTACCGCAGTTACCACCACTACAAATGACATCAGTGGGCTGGATATGCTGTTTAGGTTTCATAATAAGCGGTTCTAAGTCGAACACTGCTATTGCTCCCCTGCTGAGACTGACTTCTAGTGCACTGAATGTGTCAAATCACATAATAAGGCCCCTCCATCTTGACTAAGTACTTTTAAACTTGATCTTTTAAACAAATTTGAGTAAAAATAACTTTTTAAGATCCTGATGAATTGGAAAAACAGGCACTGAGCTGACAAATAGAAAGAGAAGAACAGAATGAGGTAGAAGGGCGTGCACTTTGGGGAATACCTCAGTTTGTTCTCATCATTCTACATCCTGGCTCCGATTCTGCACCAACATTAAAAAGAGATAGAAAATAAATGAGAAAAATGATGAAGAGGCCTAAATAGATTAAAATCAATATGTCTACCCTGCCTTTGATTTTTATTCATTATTAATCCAGGGCTGAGAGAGGCCTCTCAGGAGGAATATCGGAAAAATCTGAAATTTCTACTTGTGCAGGCTGTTTTGATTTAATGGGAGAATATACACCCTAGGGATCATAAACTGAGATTATGATCCATGACAGAAGCGCTCTATTATTGCAATATTGAGAATACAAAGAGGGAAATGTGCTATGCCAAATGTTACAATAAGAAAACGGATTAACTGATTGCCTTGCAGTGATCAAATTAAATACAATATGTGATTAATTTGTGCAGATATTGTCTGGTACACTAGCATAGCTTTCTAGTCTAACCCTAATCATAGGGCACAATTTTAGGGTTCTTAGTACACTATATTGGAAAAATACGTATTCCCTTGTCCGCCTTCCAACACTTGAGTGATATCCCAATCTTAATATATAAGGTTTAATATAATCTCAGTTCACATGTTACCGCTACAACAACTTCAACTCTTCTGGCAATGCTTTCCACATGATTTAAGATTTGTGAGCATTCTTTCAGAAAAGAATTTGTGCATCAACCACTTATGTTGGATGAGAGGAACTGGCTCACAGACTAAATCTAATTCATCCTAATGTGTAGGCCTGGCCACTGGTGCGTAAGGTGCCATCCCAACCTATACCCAACAAAAAAAGTTTCTTTTACAGGGGGGCAAAGTCCAACTTCTCAACAAACAAGCACCATAATCACCGCATCCACCAAACATTTGAAAACTTAACTATCAAACCCAGACTAATTCATCCGATTGCCAGATGGTGAAGTGGGATTTCATCACTCCAGAGAACCCATCTCCACTGCTTTAATGACAGCATGCCATACATCACTTCATCGCACGCTTTGTATTGCACTTGATGTAAGGCTTGGATGCAGCTGCTTGCACATGGAAGCTTTCTATGCACTCTTTTTAAGTTAAACTGTAGCGATAAACTTTAACCTGTACAGCTGTTTTCTTGTTTTATGCGGCCGATCGTTTTGTGAATAAAAACTCCTGTAGTGAGGAAACGATTTATGACTGGACTTGTTGCACAGGTGGCATCGTGGTCCTATTCTTTCTCAGATGTTGGTAGAAGGAAGGATTTATTCCTTAAAGTTATTTGGATTATTCGGATGTGTGAGTAACATTTCGGCTGTATGGTGTGTTTAGACAGCCGGAATACTCTTGTGTACAATGCATACATACAGCATGTTACACTACTTTGCATTTGTACCCTCTGTGATAAACAAGAACCAGACAGAGTAGTTCAAAAAGTGTCAGGTTGACAGCTACTGTGTGATAAGTGAAGCAGGCATCACATCCTATTTACTTTAATAAAGTTTGCTTGTTAATTCATTCGTAAACATGCAGCATTGTTTTATGTGCCTCTGTAGACCAATTGATCACTTAAAAAGAATTACTTGAAATAATTATTAAAGAATCTATGTCTAGAGCATCATAAAATGGAATTATAATACATGCCAAAAGCAGTCTTAATGCAGAAATTAGAATAAAGTGAAAATAATTTTACGCATTGTATTTTATGCTCTGCGACAAATAAGAATGAGACGGAACAGCTCAAAAGGTGGCATTTTGACAGCTGTTGCGTGTTAAACGAAAGGGTGTCATCACACCCAGTTTACTTCAAGTTTGCTTGTTAAAGAATTTTTCAACAGGCAATATTAGGCTTCAAGCTTTGCTGGTTATATTAAATCATGAAGCACTGACCTGCGACTCAAAATTAATTTGATTTAATACACACACTCAATGTTCCTTATTTAATTTCCCTCTGTAGATCAACTAATCACTCTTTCATTCTTTAAAAAAAATCAGAATAACAGGATTGATTGCTTGCTCCATACATCATATTTGGATAAAAGACAAAGGGCAAATAGACGACCCTGGTTCTTTCACTGACTGATATATAACTTAAAATAAGTTATCAGTAAACATAAAAATATTGTTTAAAAAAACTCTAATAAAAAAGATACAATAAAGAATATGTATGTATTTTGCATCTGTCAAAATTAAAGAAAAAATGTTTCTTAAAAACTTTTCAAAACAACTCCATTCAACATCTGCAAAAATTCCCTCCCAGAGACTTCCTCAAAAATTAAATAAAGTCGTGAAATTGCTTACAGAGACTCTAATAAAGTACTAATGTAATGATGCTGCATACAGTTATGCATAATTTCCACTTCCTGGTATGAACCAATCACAAAAAGAACGGATGTAATTTTAAAACTAGCTCTAGGCGCTGTGCTTGTTTAAATGTTGGGTGGTACTGCTGGGTGTACATCCATGATTGTATGATTAATGATGTTACAGTACTGCATTGTATAGATTTTCTGTATTTAAGGTGCAGATCATCATAGCATGCCATAGTCAGAACCATGTGGAAGATATGAGGAAATACCACTCGTGTAACTAATACAAATTCATAACTATATTAAAGCTTAATTACTGCATTGTTATCACAGATTATTGTCATTATAAGCATCTGTTCATAAGTGTGTGATTAGAATCATCTGATAGGTGCAGTTTACAGTTAAAAGTTTACATATAATTTAAATGTATTCACTTAAATTAGTTTGGATGAGACACGTTGCAGTTCTTTTAATTGTATATTTTGATGATATCGAAGTTATCTATGAAATAATTATTCATATGTTAATATGGCTTGAAGTAAATCTCTATTGCATTTCTACACCTAGTTAATGCAAACGAGCTCAGTTAGCTTAAGATACTTTATCATTTCCTGGCTAATAAAGTTGTAGTCAGTTTTTGACACATGTTTTGTATGTGTGTAACACATATATGAAATTATTCTTATTTCTAATATCTTGCATACGTCCTGATATTGGTGTATGCATTACATGTAAACATTTTATATATGTCGCTGTATTTGGATAATGAGGGGTCTTCCTAAAAGAGAGGATGTGGCTCACACACAAACATCTGGTGATTAGATGGAAAGTTACCAGAAGATCAAAAAACTAATTATCAAACTAACTAAGTCTTTGTAGCGTTTGCCAATAGATTGCATCATAAAACACAGCTATTTACAAATATACAGTAACCAGGGCACTTAAATCAATAGTACAAATTTGAACACAATGCTTCCTCAGTCTGACATGTACAAGGGTGAGATTGCATTTGCCTTCATTGGCTGAAAAAAATCCAAACTACTGAACAACAGCCAAATCTTTACTACTTATAGAAATATTAATTGAGGACAGAGACTGAAGTAAGGGATTTAATTAATTCAGTTTTAAACTGATAACTAATTAGCGGAAGTGCAAAGAGTTGTTTAATGAATCTACTGAACTGGTTACGGAATTTATATGCATGTATTAAAAAAGTATGAAAACTATATGCATTCTGTATAAAATGCATTCATGCATAAATGCTTATAATAATTGTACAGTAATTGTCATATGCTAAGAGTCATAAGTAGATGCATAAAATAAAAATGTATAATAAGCAGGGAAAAAAGACACAAGAACAGAATTAAGGTAAAGGTGGGATGCTACTGCCGGGCTGAGCAAAATGAACTGAAGTAGGTCTTATCAAGATCACAGTTATGCTGTACGGGCGGAATAACAGTGAAAGCATGAATAAGTATGATTAAGCCTAAATAAGCTGACATAAGCCTGGATACAAAAGTGTGGAGTGCAAGAGTGGGTGCAGGGATCAGAGTTGAGATGCATCATACATTATGGAGGAGACAGATGCTGAAATTTAAGGTAAATGATGCTCAGACGACAAAAAGAATTGTGCTCGGACAGCAAGAACACCGTGAAAATTTGACTGCACATGCATGGTCATGTCGCTCAGTTAGAAAAAAAAACATACAATGAGCTCAGAGATGCACAAGCACAGACCGTCCATCAGAGCGTTCACTGAGACCCCTGAGATTTTAGGTTTAGCATCTGTACTGGTGCACCTTCCCATCCTTTCACAGTTTTCTAGAAAGGTTTTGTCAGGAACAAATATGTGGGGAAAAAACTACCGTGACCCAGCTAACAAATCTCTTTCAATACAGTTGGTTTGATAATTTGCAAGAATCAAAAAGACATGTTTGCCATGTACATAAACATTTAAGACCAAACACAGATCAAGAACATAAACATTGGACTCAAAATTTAACCTAAATGCTGCAACAATATAAGAAGTTGGGGCTAAACCTAACACACATTAATTTACCAAAGAAAAATCAGCATCCAGGTATTTAAAGTGCAATAAAAAAAGAGATGAAGCTCAAAATTAGAGAAAAAAAAGTTTTCAATGCTTGAACAAGGTGAAAAGGTGGAATATCACATCAGAGAAATGTGAACAAGTAGATGGAAACAGGTTTAGTCAATAAACCATGTTTCAGCTCTAAATGTCCTTTTATACTTGTGTTTCGACTGGACTGTCCGATCATTTTGTTCGTGTTTTGGAGTGGGTACAACGCAAGACTAAAACAGCACATGAGCACAACTTCCAGCACAGGCAAGTTCCACCACAGTGCTAGTGGTCCTAATATTAATTCATTACAAGGAACCAAGTTAATATGAGTTGCTGATATAATATGAACTGGTTCAGTTGATTCCTCCGACTCAGTCGCTCATCTACTGAAACTTTTTCTTAAAGCAAAAATCAATTAAACTATCTCTGTCGTGTTCGTTTGTCTGCAACACGTGTTGTTAGCTTGTTCGTTTATGTTTGTACACTCACATCCATGACAGGCAACAGTCATTCATCACACAAATCTAATCGATACACAAGCCACATCAGACACTCATGGACACTTTTGTATCTTCAATTTGTCTTACCTGCATAGTATTTGACTGTGGGAGGAAACAGGAGTCCAGGGCTAATTCCACAGACACGGGGAGAACATGCAAACTCCACACAGAAAGCACCAGGTCTACCCGGGAGTCGAACTCGCTGTGCGGTGACAATGTTAACCACTAAGACCCCGTGTCGCCCGACACGCCATGTAAAGGTGTTTTTGTAGAACTGTAGTCAATGGAAACGCGGCATTTACTGCAGTTTTTGAAACTTTATACACTTTATACACGCGAATCACACTCGCGAAACGTGAATGGAAAAAAACCCGCTTAGTGACGCCACAACTTCTGACCAATCAAGTGCGGGAAATAAAATCGACTTCCAATCAGAAACCTACTGTCGTCGTTCGCTTCAAAGAACAGGTGCTGTGCTGAATTTTGACTACCTGGCAAAATAGTACACCCTTCCTCGCCTACCAAAAATTCGGCTCCCCCATATAAGCCCTCCTGTTACACTAAAACGCATTTTAGGACGCATTCTACAGCCCGAGATAAGCCAGCAAAGTAAACAAGACGTCAACGAGACTTGTCCCAGAAATGTCTGGGGGGTATAATTTCGGCAGGTGTTGTATCGAATTCCGACTCCCTGGAAGAATTCTACTCCATTTGCGCGTCACTAAAGCAAACTGACTTTACAAGTGACACTCGCGAATTCGCTCTTTTTAAGTAACGACAAAATCTTTAATTTACATAATCACAGTGAGAATCACATGAACTGTGTCATGCTCACATTTGAGGCATTAAGGGCGTAGAATTCTGTCAGGGAGTCGGAATTCAACACAACACCGGTTCTTAGTGTCGGCGACCGACTCATCAGTAATAAAGATGATTGTTTAAATACCAGTTATAATTAAATTAGGGTATTTTAATGGATTCATGGATCAAATACCTGTTCTGAATTTTGACATTAAGCTCCTTGTTGGAGAGCAGCAAGCTGTGCAAAAAGTAGCACCCAGAAACACTGAAGACATGTTAGACATGTGCAAAAAGTTGAAAAATAGTCACATTTAAGCTCACCAATAAAGATCTGAGTGCATTTTAAGTTAATCCTAAAATGGGACATGCAGGAGATACGTTCAAGAGACGAGGTACAGAGGATGCCTCTCGAAGTTGCAAACGGACGTCATACGACGCAAGAATATGTATCTTGGCTTGTATGAGGCATTGTATACTGAGGAGAACATTGCAGCTTTTGTTGTTGCGTTTCAGATTGCTTTGTCAGATTTGCAAGTCATTATGATATTGATTCTGGCCTATTTCAAGTGAAATTTACCATACTACGTTTTTTATTAAAATGTTAAGTGTAGTTAACGCTGTAGTTTATGCAGGACTTTTACATAACCGACCTTAAAACATACGAGAACAATCTGCAATAGTGGAGAAAAGCAGAGAAGCTGACAAACCATAAACAATACATCAAACAGACATCACTCAGCACTGGTGCATTATGACTATGACATGAAAAGGCATAGACACACAAACAAAAACTGAATCGTTTGATCTGGAGGACAGAATTCTTCAGCTGTGCTCTTGAAGGTGGATGTGTGGGTAAGTGTTTGTGTTCAAGGAGATCATTATCATGTCGTAATTAGCCATTACACCTACTCACCCTTACCCGGTTTACCACTTCACAATGCCACGCAATAAGAACGAGGATAAAAATTCGGCCCTTCTCACCTTCACATCTGTGTATCTGTCCAAAGCTTTAACATCAAACCGCCAAATTTTAGGTTGGTTTTGGTTTGCTAATTTGAGAAGTTTCTTTAATAAATGGCATTGTATTGCCCTTTGCTTAGTCTTTATACTGTAACTCAACTGTAAAATGATTTGCACAACACACACAACATTGAAGCTACTCAGTTACAATTATTCTGCTTTTCATGAAAATAAGTTTCCCAGTAAAACCAAGCTTCCTCTCTCACTTGGTGATGAAGCCTCTCTCAGGTCACATTGGGTACACAGAACGACAATGACCAGGGTGCCAGTTCATTGGAAAGAGAGTATGTTATTTATCTTTTTTATGGTCAAATACAGCTTTTTAGCCTTAATGCCTACTTATACCAGGGTAGGGCAGTTCCCTTCTCCACTACTGTATAATTTACCCCAAAATTTTGAACTGTTGTCTGTTAAATTAGGTGCATCTGTGGATAATTTGCAGGAGAACAATAATGAGTTGCACTGACTCAGCATGTGTCCTGGAGAGAAGGTTGTTGCACATAAGCAAACCCCAGATGCATAGCAACTTTATTTTATAACAATATTTACAGATTTTCTCTTTCGAGTTTTATGTATTAAGGAGGTATGTACCTGTTGTCTGCAGTGGCATAGAATCCCACTCTTTTTGAAGGGCAGCTTTCAGAACATTGATGTACTGAAGTACAGTGTTATAATTCACTGGACAGTGACACAGCTAATCCTACTAATTTTTGATGAGATTCAGGTCTGGAGAAAGTGCAGGCCACTTTGAGGTACCCCAGTCTCCAACAACCTAGTGATGTGATGCTCGATAAGCTTAGAGCATTGTCATACATGAAGAGTTGATTGGGCTTTGTTCATCGGGTCATCACAGTAGCAATCAAAATCTTAGGACAGTTTTAATCATCTGGTGATTGACAACAGTGGATGAGGCATAGTGTGCTTCTTGACATCTCCAGCATTGTTAGCAACCATTATTTCTTAGAGTCGTTCATCATTGAGCAGCACTGGTCCATTGGCACAGGCAATTGTGCCTGATGGTATGGTGAGATACCCTTGCAGGTCCTCTAGCACACAGACCACGCTGATGTAAATGGTTTCGAATGGTCTGTCGTGACAGTTGAGTCCTTTTCATCTCCCATAACTGGGTTTTGTGGTATTCATCATCTGGTTCCACAGGGCATTTTTCACAAGTCAAGTATAGAATGTGGCCAAAAGGATGTCTACTTATATTTTTTTCTTTGACTCTTCCATTGTAACTGTATCTCTGTTGCAAACTGTTGATGCTCTGTGATACTCTAAGTTCAGTGGCCACTTCTGTATCAAAACATCCTGTTTGCCTCATAATGGTGAGATAACGTTGATCAGTTGTTAGGTGGCGTCTTGATCTCATAAAGTTAAAATTTTTAATAACATGATGAAAAGGTTTGTTTAACTGCTAATTCTAATTGAACCAGGTGATGTATTGGTCGATTCATGGATCAAACATCTGTTGTAAATTTTGCCCTTAAGCTCCTTTTCGGAAAACAGCAAATTATGCATAAAGTACTGAAACACTAAGTTAAGTGAAAGTTTGAGTGCATTATAGGTTCATCCATAAATTTCACCGGAAACCCAAAAATCCCTAAAATGTTGTGAGTGTTCTGTTTTACTTTTTAACTCTTTAATTCAATATACACATGACTTAAATGCCAATTTAAGTTACAACACATAGGAACAAAATAGGAACATTTTATATGTGATTCTTTGATTCTTTCTCTGGTTGCAACAAGTATGTGATTCTCAGTGATGATTACACAGGGCTTTGGATAGACCTTTTAACAGGTTTAAAAATATATAACTGTTCTTAAATAAGTTAGAATATGTCTATGGGCAATACAAAACATACAGTTGATTCAAACAAGCCTTTCTGAGGTTCTAGATCTCGGAAATGTTTACAGTTTTTTAATACTTAATAATGTCTTGATGCTTTTTAAAGCTTACTTTCTTATGTAAAGCACTTTGAATTACCCCTGTGTATGAAATGTGCTATACAAATAAAGTTGCCTTGACTTGCCGTGAAGTCAAGTCAAGTCAACTTTATTTATATAGCGCTTTTTCCAATAGATATTGTCTCAAAGCAACTTTACAAAATGCAGGACGAACAGAAACCCCTGTCGAGGAGGGAGGGGGAAAAATCTGAATAAATTACATGAAATGGAAGTAATTAAAAATTGAAATTTGAAAATTTCAATTAAATGAAAATTGAAAATTAAATGGAGCCATGCAATTCCGTTTTCTTTTGTTGTGAGAAGGCATAAGGAGTTGTATTGTCCTTTTGCAGCCACAACACATGCATGGTGCATGTAAAACCAGACCAGAATGGTCAATCTTCAACGAAGGGGTTGCCAGGTGATGGGTGGTACCACAAAGATTTTATTCAAATTCTGTTGTGACATGACAGTAAGTCAGCTATCCAAACAGCTCATAATTCTTCACAACAATTTAAACACATTTTTACTGATATAAAGAAAATTATTTACAGGGGTGTTAGCTTGGAGTGTTTATATAAGCAGTAAGAGGTCCAAGTAGAAATAAAAAAGTATGAGCATGTGTAATATTTCAACTAAAAATCTTCTTTATCCTAGTCATAATGTGATCTATTGATTCTTATTTTGTTTTACTAGTTATTACTGGAATACCAAACACCTCTGCTGTTTTCTCACGACCTTCAAAAGCTCACGAGCCCCCACCTTTCCTTCTTTTCCCATTTGCCTCAAAAGAGCCAAACAATATACTTAAGGGCCTCTTCTATCACTCACTTGTAACTCAACACCTTCTGCCTTATTCTTTTGCATATATAATTTGATGATTCAATGTTAACTGTCTTTTAAATGTCTCAGAGTACCAGTAACCAATATGTCGCATTAAATGAAGGTCCTGAGAAAGAAAAAAAGCATAATAGTAACAAAACAAAAGTGGTTGTAGCACACATTACATAGAATTTTAGTAACATATGAATATAATGGATTGAATAGTTTAACACATCCTGCTGTTAAAACAGGTATACAGTAAAGCATTGACTTAGAAATGTAATTGGTTCCAGAGTTTTTTCTAAAACAAAATGTTTGTACAATAAACATATTTACCCATAGGAGATCATAAAAAAACTAATTAATCTAGCACATCACAATTAGCTTTTTGTCAAAATTAATTTTCCTGTTTCTAAAATCAACTTTAAGAATTAAATATTGACCTGCTGCATGATATATCTTACCCACTTACAGGCACCAAATTGAAGAAATGTGTTGTGCTCACCTCACACCAAATGACATTTGGATCTAATGATTTACTGTCACACATTTCCAGTGTTGGAATTAAATCTTGCCAGAATCGCATCCCACTGACGTTCTGATAAAATCAAATGTGTTTATCATACGTCTACAGTGACGTGAATATTTTTGACAACTAATAGGAGAGCCATAACGCCATCCATTATCTAGTTTTACCACAGCTAAATCTAATTTAGGGTCACGGGTAATTTAGGGACATACAGTGGGTACGGACGGGTACAGAGTTCTAAGATATACGCACAATCTTTAATTACCCTAACTGCATGTCTTTGAAGTATGGGAGGAAACCAGAGTACCCAGAGGAAACCCACACAGACATGAGAAGAACTTGCAAATTCCACAAAGAAAACCTTGGCTAGGGCTTGCCTGGGATTTAAACCCAGGAATTTTTGCTGTGACGCTTTTACTACTAAGCCATTGTGCCGCTCAAGATATAACTGGAGTAAAGGACTGTCTGGAGTGTAATTTGCAGTTATGAGAATAAGTCATGTGTATTTTTTAATGAGTAATCTAAATAATAACTAATTCCATAATTACAATGTAGTTCTTATAACTGACATTAAATTTTGTTACTTTACTGAAGCTGTTTTGATCGGAGTACAGCCTGTCTGCCAGTGATCTTTAGTTGTGTAACAGTTGATTTATTTAATGTAAACTACAAAGATTAAATTATTTTTTCTTATTATTATTGTATACTGTATATTATATTATTTTTGTACATTGCTTAACAAGCATGATCAAATTTTAAACTTGTTTAATGGCTAGTTGTATAAGCTTGTATAAAGCTTGTATAAAAAAAGCAATTGTTCTGTGTTTTGCTGTTGCAATTAAAAAATATATATACAAATATGTATTAAATCTGATAGATGTCTCACAATGTCTTTCAAAAATATTAAAACAATGTGGTTTGTAATGTTATCAATTAATTTTGTTAATTGTCCATCTCGGTCATTCAACACATTCAACATTCACTTTTATTATGAACAGACAAATTTTACATACATAATTAAATCAAGTAATTACTTTCCATGGTAATTAGTTACTTTTATAATACAAGAAACTGCAACAGTAACTAACTTACTTTTTGTTACTTTTTAGGAGAAGTAACTAGTAACTATAACAAATTACTTTTGACATTGGTAATTTCTAGACTATTGTGCTCCCGGTGCAGTACTGGAACCTCGGAGATTGAAAAGTTATACTGTCAAAATTAACAATAAACACATGATTAGATTCACAATTTCACACGTTTCTGAGAGTGAAGGGAAGAATGAAAGCATTAATGATTTTTTTAGGATTTTTAACTGTCAATATTAGGCACCACGTTTCACAATTAAAGGATACGTTTGTAGCACGTCATGTAAGTGTGTCCAGCAGGATGGGAAATAATCTCATGAGGATTTTAGTCTTTGCAAACTAAAAGTCTGTGACTTGTCTTTAGATGTGAAAGGGTGTCAGATTTCAGACTACTTTCTAGAGTACTACTTTTTATGGAAGTATAGAAGGCTTTATGTACATCATTTTTCAGTGGTCATAATGTTTTATGACATTTCATGACATTTTATGACATGATACTTATATTACCATAGTATTTTAATAGTATCATAATACGATAGTATTATCGATTCATTTTTTTTTCTCAAAATGCTTTAATTGTAATATAAAACTATATTCAAACATAATTTTTCTTACTCTGTGTTTCATTATTCTGTTTCTTCCCTCTCTCTCTCTTTACCTGTCCCTACAGTTGGTTCTGGGAAAGGAAGATCGATACTCCTCCTCTTCTATGATGTCAAAATCCTTATCCCTCGGAGAACCCTCAAAGACTCTGGGTGTCATGGGTGGTCAGGGCTCTACGTCACCATTCAGTCGCTGGGTGTCAAACAGTAAAGGTCGGGCGGCCAACGTGTCTGCAATAGAACTGCCCTACCGCTCACCTGTTCCTTTTCCCAAACAGGAATTCTGGGAGATGCTGGGTAGTGACTTGCTCAAGTCTGACACTAGCTCTGATCCTGATGCTTTGGGAGGCTCTCGTGTCAAGCGACGACCTGTTGTGAAGACTGGCAAATTTAAAAAGATGTTTGGCTGGGGTGACTTCTACTCCAACATCAAGACTGTTCGCCTTAACCTGCTTATAACTGGCAAGATTGTGGATCATGGCAATGGGACATTTAGTGTCTACTTCCGCCACAACTCTACAGGCCAGGGAAACATCTCTGTCAGCCTAGTTCCCCCTGTAAAGGCAGTAGAGTTTGACTTGGAGCGCCAGAGCGTAGTGTACCCAAAGGACTCCAAGATCTTTAACTGCCGAGTGGACTACGAGAAGGTGGACCGCAGCAAGCGCACCTCGCTGTGCAACTACGACCCGTCCAAGACCTGTTTCCAGGAGCAGACACAGAGCCATGTTTCCTGGATCTGCTCCAAGCCCTTTAAGGTCATCTGCATCTACATCTCCTTCTACAGCACAGACTACCGGTTGGTGCAAAAGGTTTGTCCAGACTACAACTATCACAATGAGATGCCATACCTGCCATCTGGATAGATGTGAGCAAAAAAAGGAAGGAAGGAAGACGTTCTGAGAAGAAATGAGGAGTGGTACGAGCAATGATGTAAAGAAGACAGCATGGAAGAATTTTGTGGTTAGGACTGTTGATGTGGGGGGGCATGTGTATATCAGAAGGAACTGCTTTTTTGCTGTCATTATATGGAAACGTAGAGAAGCAAACTTTTCCCAGTGGATTTTTTGTTGGTTTCATGGATAGTGTTTGGTCATCTATAGTCCCCAGGGTAAGGTATTTGCCTCTGTGATAAAACTCTTAAGAAACTTTCAAAATCCTGATAAATGTGACTGCAACGATCAACATATGCAAACCAAGTATTCAAGTTTAGTTATGCAGATGAGTATTCACATATGTAAGAATGTGCGTACAGGCAACACCCACCAGAGTTTTGAACCTGATACCAAGACACGATAACTGTATGTACATTTCCAATAATAGTCACCAATAATTTGGTTAATTGTTAATCGTTAAATTGTTAATAATCATCAACAGTACAGGACACAGAATGCTTTATATAATGTAATACTAATAATAATAATAATACCATCCATTCAAAGTTTAAATTACTCCATAGCAATATACAAAAATGCTTCGAAAAGCTAGAATGTAACCCTCGGCTGCACCCGTTAGGGATCACCACACCTGTCTGCAGGTCTGTGTTACTGATTTAGCATGTTTACAATGGATTTTTGGCACAACCTTTTAATTCGTGCCTTGGACTGTGCATCCAATTGGCTTGGGTGGCACCCAGCTGATCAGTAGTAACCAAATTTAAAACTGCGGAGTTTTGAGTCTGCGCTGGTTTGTTAGTGGAAAATCCTGCTGCTCCACCTGGGTGCTAATATTACACGTTTCTTTATCTCATAAACCAGTCATCATCCCGAGTTTCTGGTGCAACTACAGCACAGTGTGCAACCATATACCTGCTATGCAAAGGCTGAAGAAGCATTACTCCATTACAGTTTTTAGATTTATTACTAAAATGACAATTTCAAACATGAATCTTTGATTCCCATCTGCTCCCATTTTCTTTACTGCAGCTCAAGCTCATTCTATAGAGTTTGAAACGGGCATGAAATGCTAAACAGCCACTAGCGAAGCTGAAACTACAATGAAAAATAATTCTGAAATAAAGGAAATATATGAAAGAACCTAAAGTACATATAAACAAGTGGATTCGAGGATATCACATTACACGATTGTTTAGAAAAGAAACCTATGCTGTACCTATAAACCCAGCATACATCAAAACAATCAGATGGTCATGCGACGTGCCTGCAGCAAAATTCACAACCACAGAGAAATATACCGAAACGATAAAACACAAACTGAATTAAATGATCACAACGCTAGCTGCTCTGTCCACTGATGCATAAGACAAAGGAGAGATGGGTTTTGTTATTAACAGCAATGGAGCTGGAGTAATCAAAAGGGTGCAGTGATGCCACCTCTATAAGCAGCTTGCTCATCCACCTCAGAAAAGATACAACATATGAGCAGGCAGAAGCAAAGCATACTGGTCTTATAGAGCATGTCAACATATTTTGTTAAAAGAGCCCCCAGGCACATGATTTATCACTGATGAGGTGCACACACTCCTGTCGAAGAGACAGCTCAGCCTAAAGCTAATCATACAACATATATGCATGTTACCGTAACAAATAAATTAAAAAATATAAAAGAAATCTGAAGTACAGACAATTAGAGAAGTTGTTCAGAAGGTCACTGGTTCAAGCCCTTTTTCTGCTAAATTGACATTGTTGTGTTGGAACCTTAGGCATAACCCTTAATCTAATCTAAATGAATTTAATTTAATTTCATATTTATTTAATCATTAAAGGTATTTTTTAGTCAAAATTGTTAATCCTTTATAATAAATGGGATCACTAGTTTATATAAATGGTCAATGTTGTTAAGGGACGTGGTATGCTAATAACCAATAATCAAAGGCAGATTGTTTAAGCTAATACATAACAAATTATGTCATACAAAAGTAAAATATTTACATTAAAATGTTTTATTGTGTAATTATTTCATTAACGATGTATATTTAATCTAAAAATAATAATCACATCAACATACAATAAAGACAAAACAGGATAAGCAATGGTAAACCATGTTTCATTCATTCATTCCCAAGTGGTCTTTTTGGTGACTAAGACACATCACAACACAATTATGGAAGAAAGCATAAGCTGAGAAGACAACAGCATTAAGTTAAAGTGTTAATGTATTCAGGAATGCAGTATTTAAAAAATACTTTATTTCAGAAAGAAATACACTATTCATTTATTTAGCTTTTAATGTCATGTTTTACACTTTAGGTGACGTGCATCACACAAGTCACTTCATACATAACTGCTTTTCATGGATAATTTTGTCTTCATTTAGCTTTGTCTTGTTTTTGGATTGTGGGAGGAAACCAAAGTGCCCGGTGGCAACCCTCATAGAAATGCGGAGAACATATAAACTCCATACAAAAAGTGTCTGGTCTACCTGGGAATCGAACCTGCGACTTCTTGCTGTAAAGCGATAGTGCTAACCACTAAACCACCTCGCCTCCCAAATATGCCATTTAAAAAGTTGAAATTGAAAAACACGTATTCATTTTGAAATATTAAAACATTAAAAACAAACATTTCAACGTCACTGCATAATTTGGCACTACATTAACTCAGATAAAACAAACATGTTGAAAATGCTGCATTCAGAAACACTACATTAAATATATGAATAACATTTCAATAATACTACATTTGGCAAATGTTGCTTTAACTGAAATGACAAACTTTTCAATAATGATGCATTTACATAAAAACACAACACTAAAACAAATGACATTCAAAAAAATGCTGTTTTTTAAAGCAAAAATAAAGGCTGCATTTAAATTACATTTTAAAAAGATCGCATTCATATGAAGAAATGAGCATGACATGTGATGACTGCATTTCTTTCTGTTAATGCGGTGTCATTCCTGCTAATGTATGTTGTTGTCTTCTCACCCTTAGAATTGCTTTGTAAAGGTTGATTTGATGTGAATCAGAACACCTTTAGCATTTTTTCTAAACATATTAATATTACTAACAATATTAAATTGTTTATTTTACGTTATTTCAGTAAAAAAATCAAGGAACATTAAAGAATTGCATGCTGTTCACGTTTTACTATATAATCAATCTCTTTTCCCAGTTCCTGGGGTAGGACGTTAATGTTTGGAGCAGAGTTTTCCGTCCGGATGCCCTTCCTTACGACAACCACCAGTAAGTGGTGGGAACTTGTGAGACTACTGGACAATTTCACATTTCCGATCAGCATGTTTTTGTACTGTGGGAGGAAACCGGAGTACCCGGAGGAAATCCACGCTGACACGGGGAGAACATACAAACTCTGCACAGAAAGTAACCAGCCCAACCCGGGGATCGAACCTGGGACTTCTTGCTAAGAGGCGACAGTGCTGAACCACTCAGCCACCGTGCCGCCCTTTACTATATAATTAATCAACTAACAAAACAATCAGGTGTGTAAATCTAGGGTTAGGGTTAGGGTTGTACTGTGGTTTTAAACCACATGACATGCTTGTTTTTCCACTGTAATGTGTATCAAATGAGCTAAGAGAAAAACAAAGCAAGACCCTAAAAATAGATCAGGAAAGTAGAGCAATGAACCTGGGCAAGAACGGAAGGGGGGGGGCATTTTTAATTAAACTGAAGCAGAGAAAAATGTTGAGTATGAATTGCACCATCCACTCTATTGTTATAAATATATTAAGTGAGGAACAAAAGAACAGGATTGTCCTGCTATCAGCACCAAATTTTAATCATCCATCCTTCTCATCCGCTCGTATACGTATATATAGCATGGTGCTGAATTGGGTAGCATTATTGAAAGTCCCCGTTCACTCCCCAGGTGACACGTCAGGGTATTTTTCAATTTTGCAGATTGTTTTCATGAACAGTTATCCTCCCAAAGTATAAAAAACATGCAGCCAGGTTACCCGAAGACACTGAATTGTTCTATTGTTGAGTGGATATGTAAAAGGGCGCCTGCCATATGATGGACCGTTGCCCAGTCCAGGATCTTTTTGTGCCTTGAGCTCACTGAAAAGTTAAGAGCACAAGTTCCCACACCCACCCCTAATATGATGATGCTGACTGGAGTTCTAAATTCACAGTGTGATCTGAGATTGTTTCGTCCTTAATTTTGCCTCCTCAGTCTTTTTTGCTGGACCTGTTGTAAATGATTTACAAGCAGGATGCCACTGCAATAAATGCATATGATTGAATAATTTAAGGACTTTACTACTAAATAGACTTAAACAAGCCAAATAACAGCATTACACAAGACCTTATCAAACTTAAATCATTAAATCATTACGCTCACCTTTGTTTTCCGTTTCTAACAACAACTTTGAGGATGCACTATAATATATCACACCCACTACCAAGTGCCAAGATAAATAGTCAGGTCAGTGTTTTTCATGATATGCCTGGCTGCAAATGTGGGAACATTAGTTGATTATTTAAGGATACGAGTATAAGCATGACACAATACAGGAACTGTAGAAATATGATTTGTTAATTTAGGGTAGATGAGTTTCATGAACTTCTACTCCATACCGATATCCCATGAGTCTTAAAGAGGGCATTCATGTTGGATTGACAAGCAAAGCCTTTCCAATTCAGGTCTCATCTAAAGGTAGTGATGGCTTAGTGGTTAAGTTACAGACAAGTTAGAGCCAACCACCAAGTTGACAGTGTTGGGCTTCTGAGCAAAGCCCTCAATGCCCAAGGATTGAATGTGTAGAACAGTTGAAAATGTGTAGAAAGTCTAAAATCTAATTGTTTTTGGGCTCCTGGGTCGAGTTCTCAGCTTAGCCAGATCTAATAAATTAAAGCACAAAGTATACAAGTAGTTTTCATGTTCATCCGTTTAATAACAGTTATTATTATTTTGAATATAAAACCGTTCCAAAAGTGAAGAAAGAACAGAAAATAATCTGATTTGAGATAGTAAATAATGAAAATCTTTGGAGTTATAAAGGGTTAATATAGAGTAAAAAATAAACACGAGGATATGTGAACTCCATTTTTATTGACTGATACACCTACCGATGTGAGACATACAGAGTTCTTTACTGAAACGAATCTCACAGTGCCGTTTCGAAGGAATGGCTGCAGTAGGATTTAGGATTACGTAATATGGAGGAGAGTCTGCACTGTGACAGAAAACTAGACCTGCTTACAGCACGAAATGCATAACAACGGAGAATGTGACAAATCCAGTCCAATGCCAAATCATGCACTGTAAAACAAAAGAGGTCCTGATACTATGTACTGTAAAAAGAAAAGAATTAAATAAAAAAGGGTAAAAAGCTGCCTTGCTAAAATAAACTTCGGGATGGCCCCAGTGGATGGGCATTAGTTCATGCATCCTTGTGCCGAATGACAATTCAGTGTCTCTACTAATGGGAGGAATCTGGTGCTCCCAGAGGAAACCCAAGCCACCCCATCTGAAGATTAAACCCAGAACATTTTTTCTGTAAGGTAATAGTGCTACCCACCGAGACATTGTCTGGAAGTCCTTAACTCTAACGCTTCGTGACAATGTCTGACAATATAAAGTGCCATACAAATAAAACTGTATTGACTTGACAATCGCGACCATGCTGAATATATCACTACAGGTTTTGTTCAATAAGCCACAGTCAAACACCGGGATTGCATTGATATCTGAAGAAGTATTGGATGATTCTTAATTTGCCTAATCAGAATGTTACTCAGTTAAAGCTTAGAAGAAGAATGCTTGTCCAAATTATTACTGCCAGGTTGCTACTGGCTCTTCTGGGCCTTGAGTTAATGCAAATCTATAATTGCTAAATAACTTAAAATACTGCAAATATGCTAAAGATTTAAACCAAGGCAATTCAGTAGGCAGAATTTACGTTTTTAAAGAATTTAGACATGCTTTATCTCAAGGGAAAATG
This sequence comes from Ammoglanis amapaensis, assembly GCA_028566735.1. NCBI lineage: Eukaryota > Metazoa > Chordata > Actinopteri > Siluriformes > Trichomycteridae > Ammoglanis > Ammoglanis amapaensis. The sequence goes on along the minus strand of JAOUQU010000017.1, from coordinate 2,801,851 downwards.
CACACTGATATACAATTGAAAAGACTCACTAGGTTTTCAGAGACCCGTAAAAACTAAACTAGCATCAGAGGAAAAATCAAAATCTTCCTGAATAATATAAGTAAAGCACAATGTGATGAATAAAAGGATATTGTTCATCACTATATAATAAAAGAGAACAAAACGAAATAAATACCATCTATTTTATGAACTCATACCTAAAACATCTCTTGTCTGAACTTAAAAGCAGCATAGTGAATTCACTTTTACAGCCGGGCGCATTAGCACTGACATAAAGGCACGAAGATCCAGAGTAATATGACTGTTTATGCTTAGTCATAAAGCCTTCTATTCTTTCCATTTTAGAATACACTTTAATGTAGAACACTTTTATCATTGGTCTTTTTCATTTCACACAGGCTCATTAGAAACTGCTTGAGGAACAATTCTTCAACCACTGTTTTGCATAAAAGAAACTAGATTTGAATTGAATTTGGAAAAGATTTGTTTTACTTACTTCAAGATTGTATTAAAGTATTAATGGGTATCATACCAGGTTTTGGTTTTAGCTAAATTACATTATATTTTATAATGGATAATTGTACATTATACAATTACATACAATTATAATGATACAGTTGTTATTATTAGAAATATAAATTATCATCCTTATAAAAATATATATACATAGTATTTGTACCGCAAGAATTTAACTACCAAATATAAAGGTAATCAATATTCACAAAATGTGGGTACGTAAGATCAACAGGATTTTCTGCTAACACAACAGCACTAAGATTTTGAACTCCTCTGTATTGTCACTGGCCCACTGGGCACCAACTAACAATTTTGCCTGTAGGGCAAAATACCAGATTATTCATCCACATTTCCAACATTTAGACGACACTCTCTTTTCCAAAACCACACATCACAGTTACATTATTAACTATTGAGAGTTAAGGGTCTGGCACCATGGTAGCAACGTGTTATAGGTCTTGAACCTGTGACCTTCTGATTACTAAGCAAGTACCTCGACTAATAGGCTACAGTTTGCCCGTGGGGAGCTTTATAAGGAATCTAATTGGCAGCAACAGAGGCACATCACAGAGCCTTGCTGAGAAAAGGGTTACACTAAGCATTCTGCACCAACCTCACATGTAATCAGGGAACTCCCAGCAGCAGAAAATACATTGATTAAACTAAATTGGAAGTAAATGCAGAATAACACATAAATAATAAATACAAATTAGCTTTACATGAGCTATATTTAATAAATGTCAATTTGCTGTCTAGTCCAAAGTGGCATTGTGTATAACCTTTTGATGACCTTTGGGGGCATTTTGTTAAGATGCAAAAAATGAGCTTGAAATTAAGGCTGAAAAGTAAATGTTAATCACTAAAATTCTAACTGTAGCAAAAATAACAATGCCTGTGCACTCTGACCCCATCTTCTAAACAAGCTGGTATATGCTAAAAAAGAAATTGCACTGTACAGTACATCTGTAGATGTATATATGATAAAGCAAATGTTCTTTTATCAAAAGCAACTTAGAGTACTGTGACTGATTTAAGGTCCTTGCTCAAGAGTCCAAGATATGCCACTGTATGCTGCCCTGTGATACACCATTCCCCCACCATCCTCTTATCATGGTAAGGGGTGACACTTTTTAAAATAAATGTTAACCTTTACTGAATGGAATGATCATTTAAAGCTGCATTTGTGTTTACAGTTGTGATATTTAAATTAGTTAGAAAAACTGAAACGTTTAACTGAGAGAAATCAGAAAAAGAAAACATTTTGGTGAGGCAAATACCTTTTTTTATTTTACAGCACTGAACCTTCCTCTGTTTGCTTGATCATTTCACTGACAAACTGATATCAACATCAAGCAGACCGTAATTCAGCAATAGCCCATGATCGAAGAGCAAGAGGACAAGAAAGACTTGTGCTCACATGTTGGGTGTTGCCAAGAAAAGGAGAAAAGTTCAAGTGGTGGAATGCTCCAGTTGTCATAGCAACTGACCTTTTATCTGGTCTACAAAATGCATTGAGAGCTTCGGACACTTGGCTCATTGACGGAGCCAGAACTGAACTACTCCACTTAATAAAAAACTGAAACTCATGGGAGATGATTGTCAGTATTAAATCAAAATATTCTAATATACAACTATATATATATTAATATATATATATGAATATGACTATATATCCTCACCAAGCCAGCAGTGAATACTGGATCTATTGTATGACACACTTAGTAGACTGTCTAGCTCATTAAAGGTTTGTTTTTTCTCTATTTTTACATTGTTTATTTTCCATGTGCATCATGTTGATGTAGTGTATGGATGATTATGATGACATCTATTGTGGTTTTCTGGCCTCTGAAGAAAAAATAATAAACTAGATAGGTGTGTAGATTTTTCTTTCTGACCTTAAAGCATGAACACTGGAACATTCAGTCTTATCTGCAAATATGTGTGTGTGTGTGCGTGTGCGTGTGCGTGTGTGTGTGTGTGTGTGTGTGTGTGTGTGTGTGTGTGTGTGTGTGTGT
>JAOUQU010000017.1:2786044-2796160 GCA_028566735.1 Ammoglanis amapaensis | reverse complement strand
GAACACCACAATTTACTTTTGTTGTTTCCGAGCATTTATTATTTACATACACAAATTGAGAGCGGTCAGTCAAATATTACTTGAACCAAGAGAGTGTGCGTCCTTTAACACCGACTGTGTTTTCTAGCCTCTCCAATAATGATCAATTATGATCAACCGTATCAAACGCTGCACTAAGATCTAATAAAACAAGAGCTATATAGCTTTTAATGAAGTCCTATTAATACGCATATATGTAAGAATTAAGCGGCTTTCTCTGAGGCATGTGTAAAATGATATGAAAAAAAATAAAAAGCGTCTACGTACAAGCTCCAAGTTTTCAAACCCACTGTTTAATATTCCTGACAAAAACATCAGTCTGTATTACTACCAGGATGGCAGTGTGATATTACTGGGCATCGTAAGAGGTTAAAGGCAGAGTGACAGCAGGCTGGTGTTAATAAACCGGCCAAAACAGAGCTTCATCCAAGTCTTAATAGGCACTGGAGCCTAAGCATGCCAAACCCAGCAGGATTGTCATAGACAGACATAAAAACTCTCATCCTGCCACAGGATCTGTGTTATATAGAGTATTTAGACACAGTAATGCAGAATTATATGTACATATAAGAACACATTTCAAATAATTACAATCAAGTACATCTTTATTTTGTATACAGTGTCATGCCAAAACATTAGAACCATCTGCCATATTGCAAATTTGCAATAATATTCTGTCCGGTCATGCCTGGATTCCTCAAGATCTATTAAAAGCATTAACAACAAATCCTGCAATTCCTCATAACTCATAGCATTTAGAACACAGAAAAACAATATGCTTAATACAACTGAACTGGTTAATAGTATGTGGTCACACCCTTTAACACAGTGTTAATGTTTACCAGTAGACAGACTGGGGTTGCAGGCAGGCCAAACAAGCACTCTGTGTTTATAAAGACCCGGCTTGGTCTTGATGAAATGACGATGAGCCATTTATGAAATCATTCACACCACGGGAACAGATGTGCCCCTTCTGTGCTTCTGCACTGAACACTAATATTAATCTAGATGACCCTTTTCACCTTCATACTATCTGACCATTCATTCAAGATTGCCTCAGGACAAGAGGAGCTGCATTACTACATGGAACAGATGTCTTTCATTCTTCATTTTGTGATGCAGAAACAGACTTTAAAGCGCAAGTCCCTAAATACTTTGAAGGCTTAAGGATCATGCATCTTTAATCTTCCATTTACACAGGATTCCCTAAATACTTGTAAAATATTATGAGCAGTACATAAAGAAATCCCCAAAATAAACTAAATTAATTAAACTTTAAACTAAAGCTTGAAACAAAATGGGGAATTACCACAAATATTTGCTTTCATAGACCAAAACCTGTGTAGACCTGAATGTAATTTTTGTGCGTGTAATTATTGAAATAAGAAAAGCTTGCCGTGCACGATGGTTAAAACTGTAGGGTTCATACCCAGTTTTATTTACATTCTATTTAAAGACAATCCAAAGTGACATAGTAATTTTGGATTATATATTGTTAACCTCTTGAACCAACTGAAGGTTAAGGACCGTGTTTACCATCCCATCAGTGGCAACCCATTCTTGTGGTTTGAACCAGCAACCTTTTCTTTACAAGCCAACACCTTAACTGCTTATCCATTTACATATTTATATTTAGCAGTGGCTAACTAGGGATTGAACTGCTATCTTTTTGATTACTAGCTGAATAAAACTCTTAACTACTAACCTTAGATCTGACATTTGTATGAAAACTGAGAAATATTTTATTTTGAGAAAGTCAAATTTGTTTACACACATTTTATTAGCGCCTCTGATATACAACAGAACTGACATTTTCAGCACTTACCCAGACTACTAAAAGAAAATGCATCCATACATTACTGGACTCTAGTTCAAGCCAAGGAAACGAATCTACTGAAACCGTTAGAAGACATGAATGACCATTAAGTATGTATGTACAGCTCGACTTATGTGCTTAGTAAAGACGAGGGTCCTTAATCGTCTTTTAAAAACTAATTTCTGACAGACGATGGAAGATTGTTCTTCCACTTTGGGACGCAACAGACAAAAGTCTTAATGCTTGTCTTTCTCGACTTCTGGATGAGATTAGAAGCTCAGATTTTGCATTATACAAAGCCCGGTTTGATTAAAGGTAGCTTGCTTTTACAGGTGCTGGTCCATTTTTGGTTTTCTAAGCAAGCATCAATGTTTCAATTACACAGAACCAGTGAAGAAAGGACAGTAGTGGGGTGATGTGATAGTTTTTAAATTGGTGGACCACCCAACCCCCCAAAACAGGGGTGCAGTAGTCCAGCTGTGAGATTACAAGTGACAGGACGAGAATCTGAGTGGCTTTAATGCAGAGAATTGTCAGAATATTCCTGAAGAACAGGAACATATTTGTCATGTTGGTTGTAAACTGCACATTTGCACACTTTGAGCACTATCTGTGTTTATAGCTATCTGAGCTAGATACTATCTGAGCTTATTTATTGGGCATTTTAATGTCGTGTTTTTGCACTCTAGGTATATCCATAACGGGAAACGGTGATTCATGACGTAAAGTTTGAAACAATACACAAGTCACATCAAACACAGTTATGGACAATTTGGTCTCTTCAATTTGCCTTACCTGCATGTTTTTGGACTGTGGGAGAAAACCAGCGTACCTGAAGTAAACCCAGAAAGACATGAGGAAAACATGTATCTGATAAACACAATAAAACTAATAGTACCTTAATGCTGCACTTTAAACAACCAAACAACACAGTGTATGTGCGCGAAACCAACGTCATTATACATACGTAATGGAAAGGGTGGGACTCTCGACCGGTTAATAATGCCAATTGGCAAATCTGGAAGCAAAGGCAACTGCTTCATACAATTGTAAGTAGCTTAAATGACATTTCCACTAGTAGGGTGTAAACAAGGGCAAGTAAGAGCATAACATCCCATTATCGAAACAAAAGCTTGTGGATACTTTGGCAGATTAAAGAACTACATTTGCATCTACTCCAGAATCTCTGCTGCTGTGTTACTGTGAAGTATTTCATTTTTTGCACATCTATTGCAACTTGCACAAGTCTTGGCACCTTAGTCTGTTGTATCCCACAAGCTAATGTTTCTATCTCGCATATTGTTTACACATCGTCTACAAAGTACCACGTACGAACACTTGTCTCTAATCTTGTCTCTTAATGACTTGTTTAGATCAGAATTTTGGTATTAATTATAGGGTCTATTTACAATGTATAGTATTGTTTATGCACTGTGTTCAGCGCTGCACTGCAATCCTGTAAGAACACAGTATCATTTCAATATTTACTTCCACATAGCTAAGATAACAATAAAACCTCTCTGATTGGCTCTCTGACCATGATCAGTCCATCACTTTACTCCATCACTTCCCCGAAGTCTAGTGATCCAACAGTGACAGTACTTTAATATGAAAGTGTACCCTTTGCACTGAATTACGTTACTTTCTAGCCGCACTGCTAGTCTTCTTACATTATCAGATGGTCTGATCTGAGAGTCAGTAAGAAAGACGACTAGGTCCTGGGTTACAGATTGATCCCCAGGAATAAGTAACAACTCTATCTTGCCTATATAGTAGCTGCTTATAAAAATTAAATGTAATTTCTGCTTTATCAATACATTGCACAGTGTTTTATTTTGTAATACAAGTGTATTCCATAACTGGTATCGATACAGACATTAATTTTTCATGTGAGAACAGCTTTTATCCTATCGGATTAATGTAAGAGCCCCGCAGGGTACAGAAGGGCATGAATAACTCTCGGTGCATATAAATATTCATGCTGAAGCACCAATTCACTTTCTTTATTGCTTTATCAAGTCAAATACGCAATAAAGTGCGTACCAGAGCCATAAAGAGTAGCAAACGGGTTCATCTGAATAACCACCTGACAGAATCGATACAGACACAGACTCTAAATAAATCCAGGCCACTAACAATACCAATCAATCCTACAGTTAACTCCGATCTCTACATCAACCCTCAGCACGATGAATTCACACATTCATCAGCGGCACAATGTTTTATTGGGCAACAAAGAGCAGACAAAAGAGGCCGTGATTAACAGCAACACACCCGATCTGAAACAGCACAAATGGGTGTTCACCCACAATGATACAATTCATTGTTTCCAGTCTCTTACTCAGCACTATAACTATTGACTTTACTCATTTATGATAGAGTGCAAATGAAAAGGCTATTCCTAAACTAGCTGCTCATTGTCTTTTTCTCCACCCACTCCTCCGTTATCCCATATTCAGCCGGAACACACCCACAAAGTAGAGACAACCTCCATAAAAAGCAGCTGTAATGTTGTGGGCCTCTACTGACACACAGCCCTCTTAATTAAGGCACTTAACTTTGTTTTTATTTCTCTTTTTCACCCCATACACACTTGCTTTCTCTCTTAGGTTGCTCTCTTTCTCACCCCAACCCCCTCCCTTCCCCCACCCCTTACGGAGGAGGCCAGGATTAAATTGGATTCTAAATGATCCAGAACCAAAGGAGCCATTTCTGCTGCAGTTACTCTCCCCCTCCCCTCCCTCTGCACACACGCCCCGCCATCCTTGTTTTAAAAACTCTGCCTGTCTCCCAAGAGTGCCACGAAAAGCTTCATTTTCTTTAGCAAGGTGCTCTGCGGGTCCCTGTTCCTCCCATGAGAGGGTTGAGGGCTGTCAAGGAATTGAGAGAATATCGGGCGGGGTATATCGGTATCTAAAATTGTGCCAAAATTGAGAGAATTTGGAACATAAAAAAAGATCTTCACATACTAAGTTATTAATAATAAGAATGATAATCCGAATTAGTCTTTTACTTACAGTAAGAAAGTTTATGCAATAGAAGCTTATTAAATGAGGCTGGTGAAGGGTGAAGTTTCCTATCCTATCTTATCAATGGCACAAAGAACACAGAAACACACTGGACAAGTTTCCAGTCCCATCGCAGAGCTGATGCATGTGTGCACACAATCACAGATATTTACCAATTCAGCCATTTAGTGTCTCCAATAAATGTAGCTGCATGATTTTAGAATACGGAAGGAAACTGGAGTTTCCGAAGGAAACCTGATGATGACATACATGATGACATTGTTCTGGGACAAATAATTTACGAACAATAATTTACAATTTGTAAATGATGCTAACTAAATCTGAACACTGTGCTAGTTCTAACTTTAATTACTGAATATAGTTCATTGTGTTCAAAGATGAATCAATAAGAATAAATCCTAGTCACATTCGACTCGAGGAAGATTAAGGTTCCTGCTGGAGTCTGGTTTCTCTTCATTTTCCTATTGTAAGAGTTTTTCTTGCCACTGTTGCTTGAGCTTGCTCAGCAAGAGCTTTTGGTTGGTTGGTTCTGATTCTATAAAGTTGCTTCGAGACAACATCAAACAGCGCTATACAAATTAATTTGACTTGACCACCCCACATGGGTCAATGTCTAAATGCAAATTAACCAAATATAAAGTGACGGTCCAACATTTTAAGCTTTTTCACAAATGCAGCTATAAAAATAATAACAGTTTTATGGCGCTATGTTAATGCCAGAAAAGTTCTAAATTTTTATTTATGTTTATGCAAACAGTTAAAAGAGAAGCTAACAACTGTTAACCTTGTCAAGTTTATCATAAAATCATAAATATAAGCTAAATATACAGAAGCATCCAATAGCAAAGTTGAATCACATATAACTAACTGTTTCCTGTCATAAATGTCAAAGCAGTGTGTTACTATGTAGAAAACATGACAGTAAAATTGTAATGTGGATGGTGTTGAAATACAAAGAATTAATTATGGCGTATATCAATGCTGTATGGCGAGTCACTGAGTAAAAGAAAAAAGAAAATTCCTTCATGTTAAAGAACATTATTTACTTGTCTTGTGTCCTCTTGTCTAATTTAGGAACATAAACCTGCCGAAATACTGACAAGATCTGATTTATAACATGAACAAACAATTAACGGAACACTTGCATGTGTTTACTTACCCATAGCTTTGGTCTCCTCACCCTTGGCGTTGAGTATAGAAAATTTAAACTTTGCACGAACTTCACTCTTGGGACAGCTGACCAAAAGCAGATAAAGTGATAAGTAGTCTTTACTTTCCTCATCTAGCCCCTTAGGATTCACCCGCAAACACCTGCACGAAGAGGACAAAAAATCATGTGCACCATGTTTAAATGAATAGTGTGGAAATATGATCAATTTAGGTATCTTTAGAATATTATGCCATGGTTTCTTATAAGCACCTAAAACATTAAAATGTCTCATGAGACTTTATTAAATAAGAAAACAAATTATGGCTAAGTAAGGGGCCATTTAGCTATTAAATTACAGCTTAAACTGACACCTGAAATGTGTAAGTGACTGGATTCAGGACAACAAAGTAGGTGGCATAACTTAAAATCCTTTAGAGCCTGTAACAATGCATGTGACTGAAACATAGAATGAACGAAAGGATGTCTTTTTACTCTCACTATAGAAATTAATAATACAAATAAAACTTGTCTAATTTTACCGGCAAAATCTATAACACTGAATGTCCTGAAGTTCAAGAATGTATTAAAAGATGAGTTTCTGTAACAATATATAGTAAGATGGCTGGTATAAATAGTTTTCGCATACATTCTGCATCCTCTGGAAGAGAACTGTGTTGTTTTGGGACAAATTCTATTTTACCAACCAGTGCTATCCACATAGAAATTGTGGTTCCACTGTACATTAAATGTACATTAAATAAGCACATTATAGTTATTATAAATAATAATATTCCTGCATATACATCTACATTTATGGTATACAGTGACTGTATAAACTGTTAATTCACTATTTAAATCTGAAGTTAAAAAGTCACATAATTTGCTGCAAATATAAAAATATTACATCTACACTTTTGATCTGTATAAAAAAAAAATCTAATTAAATTGAACAATATAATTAATAATACCTCATTTAAATAAATAACCATTATAAATGTGTACAACCAATCAGCTTTCAGATTGCACACCAGGCTAATTTGGCCCACATCTGACATCAAACTTCCTGGTTTACTACTTGTAGTGCATAGTGACACCTTGGTTGAATTTTTTGAATGACATACAGAATGACATACCCAGTGCATGTAACAATCATAAAACTGGCATGATGACCTTTCTTTCAGTTATTCTTTACTACTTGAACGTTGTAGGGCAAAATATGTAAAGTAAATGTGAGACTGTAAAATTAAAAAGTGACTTTTTCAGAAGTTGAGTTCAAGAGTTAAGAAAATTCTCTAAAGACACTAGATGCCATAGAAACGGGGATATTTGTATCCATTGCTCAGCATCTGACATTTCACATGTGTTCCAAGACAAACCAAATCAAAACTAAATGCACAAAGCACTTCAGACAAAAAGACCGGGTCTTACTTACCATTTCAGCTTGTCATTCGCTCCTGAGGAGAAGGTGGAGCTTTTAATAACCTCACCCATTTCCTCCCGACAGAAGCTGAAGTTGTTAATGGTCCACATGTAGGAGAACTTCACTACTTTGATCTACAAACACACACACACACACACACACACACACTTGGAGATCTAGTTATTGTTTTCTGGTCTTTAGAAATGTATGTAAATGGCGACAAAAAAACTTGGCCACATCAAAAATGACTTTCATCAGGATACTTGCTTTTAAATATGAGAGTAAGAGAGAAACAGGGATGAACAAACAAGAGTTTGGAATAGACCGAAGGAAATGCAGGAAAAGAAAAGACAAAAGAATTTAAAAAAAGAACTAAAAATCTTCCTGCATTATCTATCGTGCATTTGTCCTTGACTACAGCTTAAGAGGCAGCCTGGTGCTTAGAGAACGTGGTTATGGCTGCTCACCAGGCACGTGTGCTCACTGCTGCTTCCTAGTGTGTATTTACTAGTGTGTGTAGATGTTAGATGCTGATGAATATCTCATATGTATGTAAAAGCACAGCGATGAAAAAGTATTCTAAATTGTAAATGAGGTCGTTACATGCAATCAATAAAATTGATTCATAGGAGGAATGACTTTAAGGAAAAGAAGATGTTCATATGATGATTATGTTAATGCTGAAGTGCATTAGTGGGAACCACCTCAAGCAAAAACAGGTTTTGCTGATAGCATTATAAATAGTACAGGTGCAACTGTAGCATAATGTAGCAGAGCATTAATCAGCTCATGTGATTAACATGGGATTGTAAATCATCAATGGACTTGCTGGAATCTAGCCCAGCTTTTCAAATAGCACACAAGGCACACAGAAACAACTTTGGTCTTGTTCCAAACTGGACTGGAACTATATCTGAGTGCATGCTGGGCATATTTCCCAATGACTACAGATTCTGCCAGGAACTTTCTATCTTAGATATTTGAAAAAATTTAGTGTACAAAGAAAACAATGCACATAAAATTCCCTTCAGAAAGGAACTCTGGTGGTGCCACAGACTAGCATGGTTGTCCACGGTCACAATAGAACAAAGACGCTGTCTGATCTAATGTCGGAGGATAGCCAGTCGCGTCTTGTTTAAAAGTGCTGGAAGGAGACAGTACAGTACCAGTCAAAGGTTTGAACACACACACAGATTTTTTGATTGAATTCATTGTCTACATTGCACACACCTCCAGACTAACCAAGAAAAACAGGTGGAATTCTGTGTCAGATGACCTGGCCTCCACAATTGCCTGACCTAAACCCAACTGGCATGATTGAAGGCTAAGCAGTCAATAAGTGTTAGCTGTTATGCTAGATAAACTGGAACAAATTGCCAGAAAATAAATCATATCATATCAAATATTTTTTTTTAAATGTAATCACGGCTAAAGATTTTTCTCTTCTCTGGTGCCTACAGCTGAGCTCTAAATGTTGCACTTATTTTTACTAGACATTTTATTTTTTGTTAAAAAGGTTTTATTTGTAACATTGTTTAAAAGGAGCCTTTCTGAGTTTCTAGATTTTAAGAATGTTGAAAGGATTTCAAATGTTTAAATGTTTTTTTCTTATATGAATTACTTTGAATTGCCACGATGTATGAAAGGTGCTACACAAGGCGCTACACCTTCAGAAACTCCTTTAAAACTGTTAGAAAAGCATTCTGGGTGGCTACTCTGAAAGTAAACTAAGCTGATTGAGAGAATGCTAAGTACAAAGCCAAGTACAATGTGCAAAGCTGTCATTAAAGTAAAAAAGGCTACTTGTTGAAATAAATTGTGTTTAATTATGTGGTAAACAAAAACGAACTATACTGTTTGTATGTCTTCAGTATCAATCAACAGAGTAGGAGTTTTTTAAAGGCTACAAAAAAATACAAAATGAGATGGTGTCCAAACTTTTGACTGGTACTATCAAGATGTTACTCGTGTAATGTGCTGGTGTAAAAGTATGATCAGTGGATTTGTTGTGTGTTGTGATAAGGTGATCACAGTGCACCACCAAGGGACAAAAAAAGATAAAAAATAACACATTTAAAGATAAACGATGCAAACAACTTACCTGTGTGTAACACCAGCTTTCGGCCACGGGGCCGCTGGTCATCTCAGCAGGAGGGGGCGGACTCGGGACCCTGGACATCGCCAGCTTTATACAGTGTGTGTAAATGAATGGGGGCACAACACCTGCCAGCAGATCGCAGTACCCACAAACAAAATCCTTCTCAGAGATTTTCTTCAATAGATGTTCTGCCACTCGCCGTTCAGCAAGCAGCTCAAAGAGACGAGTAAGACCTCACAAGATCGATTCTGCAACAGCGCCACCTGCGACTGATACAACAACAGAGAGGAGGAAGGATGAGATCTGAATCATTCAGATGTTTGATTTAAAAATACCATAAATTGATTACATTTAGCATTTACTTTTAGAACTATGTGGCACCACAATGAGGTGATCCAACCACCAAGATCAGAGAATTCAGACTCACATCACTTCATGTGTGTGTGTGTGTGTGTGTGTGTGTGTGCCCCTGATAGCGTCCATTTTGGATAACGACCAACCATTTCGCTAAAAATTAGCTCCGGATAACAATCAAAATTTCGGATAGTGAACGTCACTACATCA
>JAOUQU010000017.1:2745977-2758839 GCA_028566735.1 Ammoglanis amapaensis | reverse complement strand
CACACACACACACACACACACACACACACACACACACACACACACACACACACACACACACACACACACGCACACATCTAGATACACATGCATACAGGCTGACAGACAGACAGACAGACAGACAGACAGAAAGACAGACAGATAGATAGATAAATAGATAGATAGATAGATAGATAGATAGATAGATAGACAGATAGACAGATAGACAGACAGAAAGACATACAGACATATAGACAGACATGCATACAGACAAACATACACATGTATAAAAAGAGACATGTACAGACATACGTACATGCACGTGCATAGACAGACAGCTAGACAGACGTACAAGCAGACAGACAGATTGAAATACAGACACGGGCAAAGTACAGACAGGCAGATGGACTTTCTAATCCAGACAGAATGACGTCTCTGAGTCAGGAAGTTCAGGATCCAGTTACAGAGACACGTGTTCAGGCGCAGCGTGCTCAGCTTTAAATCAAGACGCACAGGATTGATGGTAAGTATTTAACGTAAGTATTTAACGTAAGTGCATGAAGGCTTTGGCATTGGCCGTCGAGCGGTTACGGTGGGATATGTCGAGTTTCTCGAAGCCCTTCGTGACGGCAGACACAAGGGCTGGTTATAGTGGTGGTCTTGAAAGTACACTGGAGGACGCCACTTTGCACACTTTAGTTTTCTGCATATCACGATCTACTGGTATGTGATGCGTCGTACTGAAAATGTGTCCAGGACCGATCTGAGGAGCATCAAAAAAGGGTTTCAAAGTGTTGGCTCGAAGGATGTTGTAGACGAATAAATAAATAAATAAATAAACGTGATACGTTTAAGACAATCGACTCACTCGACAATCTACCAGAACTCGATCTGCTGCTAATGTCTCGCCGCTTAATACATCGGGACACTTGCAGAGGTCTGTGTGAAGTTCATGTATTCATGCTTTCAGGGGTTTTTAGAGTCATAAAGGGTCCGTGCAAGATGTTTGGCTGATGTTTAATGTCCGTGCACTAATGGGCCTGTAGGAAATGCCCATATGTGTGTGAATGTGTCGAAAGCGAGGTTTGAAATGACTCGATTCATGGAATGGAATAAGAAATCTCAGTTTGATATGTGTTCAGCTAGCTTGCATTAAGCCCAGCTCATAGCGCTGAACGCTATATTAAGCAGCGCTCCATAGGCAACGCAGACAGTCGAAAATGAAAGGGGCTGCAGGAGTGGTTTGGGGGGTGTCACTACATCATGAGCTGTCAGACAGCCTCCCAGCGCCTAATTACGGACCATCGACTGTTGTGCCTTCTTCTTCTTTTTTTTTTCTCTACGCGTTATAGAACGTCTCACGTCTGTCCTCGACCCTCTCGCTCGATCCGTCGCCGTTATAGACGTGAAACAATAGAGGCTTTCCAGCGGCGGGGGAGACGGCGACGCCGTTCGCCTCGCATTGATTCAGTGTGTTCGTTTCGAGGCGGCGGAGGCAGATCGAGTCTACTGTAAACAGCACATTACTGTGTAGAGCATTAAAACAATTACAGTCATTACCGAGTAATCGACGTCGGGACGCTCTGTTATGTCTGTATCGAGCTGGCGGAAGCAGGAACTTGTCGTTAGAGACAGGAAGCGGTAACGGGTCGGATCTAGAGCAGTGTTATTAGGTGTAGTTGTTTTTTTTGTTTTTTGTTTTTGTTTTTTTTGGGGGGGTGATTAATTGTTTAATTGTAAGCGAATTTAATTAATGCTTGTGTGTGTGTGTGTAGTCGTTCAAGTACAAATGTTCTCAAACACTTTCCTGGCCTTGTTTGTTTGTTTGTTTGTTTGTTTGCTTTGGTTTATTGACCAGGCAAAGAAGCAATCTTACTACTTGCTAATGACTCCCGAAGCTGTTTCCATGACAGTTGCCGTACATCATCGATAACAATCGAAGGTCACTTGTCAGTGGTGGGATTCGAACCAGCGATCTTCTGCTTACAAGTTCGCAACCTTTAAGGCTAAGTTACAACTGCTAATACATTTTACATTAATTCACAGCCGTTCCGGAGAAGAAGATATGTCTAAATTCCTCTGAATGTCCTCTTTGACCTCTCAGATGATGTAAAATATATTTATATTGTAAAGGCGCTATATAAAATATTAGTTTTTTTTTAAAAAAAAAGCTTCTTGGTTCCATCCCCAGGTGGCGCGGTTGTCCTTTCTTTGGCTGATGTTTCTTTCCGTGTCTGCAGGGGTTTTAAGGGTCGGCAGTTTTCTCCAACAGTCCAACAACATGCATTGAAGACTTCTGTAGGCACCTAGACACTATAGGATGCATAAACCAGGACTTTACAGAACGGGTCTTGAGGAAAGATTTTAATCGGGAACAAAAATCATAGCCCTGGCAGATCAATAAAGCAATAATCACGATCCACTGTGGCGCCCCCTAGTGGGAGCAGTTGAAAGAAGGATAACATTGAATAACAAGGAACGTCTGCGGCTTCCTGAGCAGTAGAGATAAAATTGATCCCAGCATTCAGCGAGGTACACGAACGAGGCTGAGGGATGTCGAGTGATGGCTTTGATTCATCCTCGTTGTTTTAAAAGTACTACGATGGTGCACGAGTGTCAGTAAACACAGAGGAATGCTAGCTGCCATGCTAGTTAGGTGGCAGTGCTAAATGTGTTGGCTTATTAAAACGCTGGTGATCGCCGTTATCTACAACGTCTCATTCGAGTCATGAGGCAGTGAGGTGAGACAGTAAGCAGCAAGACAGCTCATGAAGCTTTCAAACTGACTCTGTGTCTGTAGGATTTTTGTCACCGTTCAGACAAAAGACCGTCTGTGACGTCAACGTAGCAAAACATTCCAAAAATGTTGAATGGGGTTAAGGTCAGAACTCCAAACCAATGTTAACAAAAGTCTTTATAGACCTGAAGTGATGTGAGGGGGAGCTTTGTGTCTAAAGATAAAAACATGTAACCATTATCTAAGCATCACACTAATTATATATTGTATACACACACACAAACCTGCTGGACTAAAAAACTGTTGGACTAAAAAACTGTTGGACTAAAATACTGTTGGACTAAATAACTGTTGGACTAAATAACTGCTGGACTAAATAACTGCTGGACTAAATAACTGCTGGACTAAAATCAAATTCAAATCAAATTCAATTTTATTTGTCGTTACACATATACAGATGTACAGTACTATGAAATGTTTCTCTTCGCATATCCCAACTTGTCTGGAAGTTGGGGTCAGAGCGCAGGGTCGGCCAACGTACGGCGCCCCTGGAGCAGACAGGGTTAAGGGTCTCGCTCAAGGACACAACAGTGTAGCGGAGTGTAGCAGAGCCTGGATTAAAACCCCCAACCTTTGGGTTCCTAGCCCAACGCTCTACCCATTAGGCTACACTGTTCCAGTTTACTCTTATATATTGCATATACTAAATCGATCTAAAACTAATCCAAGTATTGCATACTTAAATATATCCTTCACAGACGCAACATATATCTGCAACTTTTTTACTTATCATAGTCCTTGTATTTAAGCCATAACTAAGCACTAGACCTTGCAAACATAAAGAATAAAACACAAAGATAAAGGCAAGTACAAATCGAGCCAAATCCGATAACTCTACAACTCTTTTCTTTATTAAATATGATGACTTCACCCACATAGATTGTGCTTTAAGTTTCTCCCTTCAGGAGAATAACTGCTGTGATGCCTCCACCCACACAGGTTAGAGAATTTCCTATTATATTCACACGTATATAATTATGAATATTACTGTAACTGTAAACATGTTTTATTGCTAAATCGATGTTTCGACTTGCATTATTTTTGTAATGTTGTGGGACAGCAGTTGATCAGTGGTTAAGGTCCTGGACTGATCAGGAGGTTGAAGGTTCAAGGCTCAAATACTGCTAAGCTGTCATTGCTGGGCCAATGAGCCTTAACCTGGACCTGCTCAAACTATATACTTCAATCAGTCATCTAAAACATGACCATTACCCAGTGTGTGTGCGTGCGTGCGTGCGTGCGTGCGTGCATGTGTGTGTGTGAAATTACTACATATTGTCTGTAATATTATTGTCACATATTATTTAAACACTGAAGGTAATGTCTGGTAATGTCTTGAAATAAAATGTTAACTATGTAAATCATTTACATCTATCCATCTATCTATCGATATATATCCTACCCACTAAGGTTCTGAAACAGTCCTTCCACAAGAAATATTGCTTGCTTTGCATCTAGGCATATTTATTACAGCCATCGGAATGTTTTCCCCCAGAATCAAATGTGAAAACTACACCCACACACACACACTTCCTGAAGGTTATAGAACTTTCTTCAACACCTTTCACATTCCATGTCATTGCTCAAATGAACCAACCTCACAGGGTCTAGAACTTTCATTCCAGGAACAAATTTCACACAGCTTATAGAACTTCTTGCATTTATTAAGTTTGATGTCGCCACCCACATACTTTTAAAATGTTATTGAACATTTTATTATTACGTTGTGTTCCGTTACTGACCATGTATATTATTGCAGGTTCGGGAATGTCCTCTCATTCTACCAAGTGCAACTGCAGGCTCAGTAAATTCAGAATACATTCTGAATAAAACAAACAAAAAACAAAGAATGAAGAATAACTCGATGCAATATCTTGTTGAAATTAATTTTCCCAAAAAAATGAATATTATAATTTCAGCTAAAACTAAGCTTGAGAAAAAAAAATGACAATTAGTCGACATGATGAAAGAGAAATGTAGGATTGTGTGGATGTGAGGATGTTAATATTGTGTGATGTATTTAAATCATTCCTGAAAATAAGCCAGTTCATGTCATCAACATATTAGTTAGTTTGAATATTTCTGCTTCTTACACAGCAAATTTGATGATAAAAAGTTTACTTGCTACCCAATATATATCTCACTTACTAACAGGCGCCTTGATGAGACGATCTGTTATTCACGCCCGTCAGTGGTCATAATGTTACACACTAGTGTTTCATTAATTACATTTAAATCCAGAATGTCTTATTTAATATTTATTTTATTCTTTTATATGAAAAAAATTATGTTCGATTACATGTTCTGTTAAGTATTTTGTTGTAAACATTATAAAACGGTGCTATATAATATCAAATACAGTATGATTTCTGATTAGTTATAATTAGCAGATGCCTTTTTACTTATTAACATTTTGCAGAAGCCTTTATAAAAAGTGGCTTACATTTTTTGTAAGTTGTCACTGTTGGACCCCCGAGCAAGGCCCTCAACCCTCAATTGCTTAACCCTAACATAAATCAAAAACATAAATCAAATCTACCAGCCAGTACAATACAGCAATTATAAAGTAACTTAACACTATCTACAATCTCAACATTAAAACGTAATAAACGCCATTAAACAAAAACTATTACGATACATAAAACTATTCATGATCAAATTAATAATACAGACTATGCTTTCAACCTCCAACTGAGATCTGTTCTTTTGTAGAATGTTCCCCTCAACCATCTCTCCAGCCCACGCTCTGTTCTGGCAATGCTGATTGTGCACAAGCAAGCCGGGAACTTCCTCTCCACAGGCCAGTTCTGTCAGTCCAACCCAAACACACCAACCCCTCCATATGGCAGCACCACCTTGCAACCATGCCCGCTCATGGGCAGTAGCCTGAGCCAGCAGGCCAGAACGGATGAAATCTTCCAGAGGCCTTTTTTGGGGGGGGATGCACGCCACCACTCGAAACAATGTATTCATTACCCCGTTTATTCCCTGGGGATCTTCCATAGTCTTTTTACAAAGTGCGCAGAGTGGCAAAGCTTGTTTAAACACGGCTGCTGGACCAGTTCATCATGTGCAGTGTGTGGAGCCGAGCTGATTAATACACCGAGAGGCCATGGCTGCAGATATAACTGCAAGAGATTCGGCACATTAATAACACCACGCTGCAAGTGCCACTGCTACCACCTCTGGCCTCGCACAATTTCTATAAAACATATTCATATACGACCTACACGCTTCAGAAATGAGTGGGGTGTCTATTCTGATGTATTATTATTAACTGATGCAAAAATAAAGATTTTATAGCAAGGAATAAGATTTATTGAAATCAGAACGCATGAATTTCAGATTGGATCAAAATGACTTGGAAGATACTGGATTTTGTGTTTTCTTGTATGATTGGTGTAATGGAACAAATAATGTACAAATATACAAATCATAACATTATGACCACTGACAGATGGGGAAAAAAAGATATATTAGGCAGCGAGTGACAATTTTATTCTTAAACCGAATGTGTTTGAAGCGCACTAAGAATTTAAGCAACCTTGACAAGGGACAAATTGCGATGGCTAGATAACTGGGTCAGAGCATCTCCAAAACAGTAGATACAGGCAGACGTTCAGGGGCTGTTGGGTATTGGGTTTGTGTACAAGACCCTTAACCCTGTCTGCTCCAGGGGTGTCCTACGATGGCTGACCGTGTACTATGACCTTTCATACAAGTTGAGATAAGTGAAGATGGAAATTTGTTGTACTGTACATCTGTATATATGTAATGAGCAAACATACCAAACTCCACAGTCAACGATTGAAAGTCACACATTGACTAAAGATGGCTGATTGCTTAAGAAGGACTCTAGAGATCAATGTCAAAAAGCCTATCGCCATTTCAGTTTGGACATTTGTCTGATAATTAGGACTAAACTGCTGTAGTGTGAGCAAGGCGTTAGGTCCAGTTACCTTGTAGAATTTTTAATAGTTGGTCAGTCTTGGATTCTGTAAAGTTACCAATGTACAGACACATTCGACTTAAATACGTGTCATTTTAGCCATACAGAAGATACAGAACATGAGGCTACATGACGCTAGCTTAATCTTAACTTTCAGTGTATTGTCAAACACTGAACTGATTTATCAAGGCTTGATATGCTTCTAGAATAGACACCAATTCTAAAAAAAAAAGAAGGGTTCACGATGGGATAAGAAAGGTACTCCAATTGAATTAAAGTCTGAACGATCCCGCTGTGCAGCAGGCTAATTAAAGTAGCAGTCAAATAAAGCAGTGGTTAATTGGAGTACCCAACAAAAGTGGTTTGCATGTTTATTTATCATCGTAGCATGTTAATAAAAATCTTCAATTGGCCAAACCTATTCAGGAAAGACTAAGAATCCTGGCTCGACTTCCCCTCTCAATACTGTTTAATGAAGTATGACTGAAGAATGATCTTAATCTCATTTAATATCTCTGCAGTCATACTTGATGAAAATCCCACTTCTCATTGGCCAAGATCCACACATTAAAAAGCAATCATAGGTACCTGGACCTGCTGGTGAGAATCCCCGGTGGAGTGAACCACTTGGACAGGTCTTGGACCGAGCCATCTCGGCATGGGGAGGATCATTAGCATCTCGCATACCTCAAGTGTGGCGTTCCGCTAGCCTGTCCCCAGTCGGCCTCCTCTCGTGGTCCCCCTTTGCCATCCATGCTTGGCATGACATCAGAGACAGCTGGAGAGTATCCCCCTCCCCTTTTCCACCACTCCTCCCCCTCTTTTTTTTCTTCTTCCACTCCTGTCAGTTTAGCGTGCCGGGGACCAGAATGAGTGGCTCTTTGATCAATTGGCAAACGGTAGAGCACAAGTGGGCCCAGAGTATTCAGATCTCTCTCTCTCTCTCTCTCTCTCTCTCTCTCTCTCTCTCTCTCTCTCTCTCTCTCTCTCTCTCTCTATTACACTGAGAGGGAAAGAAAATGATGCCAAGAGGAACTGCAGCTCATACAGGTTTTACTTTAAACAAATACTAATAAAAAAATAACATATATAATGAGATGCAAATACATACATTGGTGTAAAAAAAGCATTAAACAATTCTCTAGTAAGGTTTATTGACACATCATATATAGAATCATATCAAAGAACTACACAAACGATTATCTACAAGGTAATTTATTACATATTTGTACTCGATTTGATCATTTTGCATAACAAGTTTATCATACTTTTGTATGACTTTTGTAGTCCATAGAAACGTGTAGAATTTTATGTTACACTTTATAATAGTATCCAGAACAACTGCCATGTACAGCGATGAGATGACATGGAATAAGCAAGGCTCAATAAGGGCCTTAATAGGTGGTCACATGTACCTGGAGCCATGTTGACTGCAGTGCATCCTCCCATTTCTAAATAAGCTTTGGGGAAGGAACCATAAAGTAAACACAACAATCCAGGTGCTCCAAGACAGGACAGCACAATTCCAACCAATGTTGGACATTCCATGCTTTGCTGGAAGTTCCTATCCATCACAAGATCTGCCAGGATGGATTGATGCCGAAATCGGTTGAGGGTCCCATCCGCACTTTTGATTTCCTTTATGAGCTACACATTGCAGATGCTGAAAGTTTGAGGTTGTCATAATAAATGATTCAACAGTTTATGTACTTATCGGTTTCAACACCTTTCATCAGGCAGACACTTCCGACACAAAAGGACCCAAACAACCAAGTTACAGAAAAGCCCCCCCCCACCCCCTATACCTTTTGAATTGTATACAACAGCAACAAAGCAAAGACTTTGTATAGAATTTGAATAGTTTCAACTTCAGTTTTAGTTTTTAATACATACTGCATAACACCATTTAAACCAAAATGTGAAATATGCACGATAATGTAAACAGATATGAACGTGTGAATGTTTTGGAGAATATGTTTTGGAGAGAATGTTTTGGGACAGTGTAGCCTAGTGGGTCGAGCGTTGGGTTGGGAACCCAAAGGTTGGGGGTTCAAATCCAGACTCTGCTACACTCCGCAACACTGCTGGGTCTTTGAGCAAGACCCTTATCCCTGTCTGCTCATTGTAAGTCGCTTTGGATAAAAGCGTCGGCTAAATGCAATGTAATGTAATGTAAATGCCAACTAAGACCGACATATAAATATTTTTAACGGATCTTATCATTATGGATACAGGGGGTCATCAAAACTCTTCTTTATAAAAAGTTAATGAAAAAAAGCAACATTCCATCACTTGTGATTGGGACTGGTGATTATAATTGGTGATTAGTTGCCAAAGCAGACAAAAGTTGGTCCCAGTCAGAGAGCAGAACCGGCAATGTTCTTTTTGTACCCGTGAACCCGTGTATTACAGATGAATACGACTACATCAGTAATTTGGTTTAAGGATTAATATAAATAGTTAAGCATTCAAAAATGGCTGTTACAGTCTGGATCCCCAAAACATTATTGGCTATTCTAACCTTGTAGTCCGAGTATCTCTTAATGCTGAGGCAATATATTCAGATAGACGCTTTTCCATAAGAGCCATGCGAATCCATGCTCTCCCCTAATAAATGAAAAGGATTATTAAACAATAAAAACATGCATTTAGAAAAAGGTCCAAAAAATATAAAATGTAGTAAAACGAGAAAAAGTAAATCCTGCCTTGGCTCGAGAGGTGCTGATATTCTCAATGTTCTCAATACTGCTGACACAGTTGTTGTGGACTTTACTGCAAGCCAGACGAATATAATCCCAGAAGCTTCTCTGTCCATCTGAGCTGAACCAGCCTCCAGGACCTAATTCAGTATCAAAATACATTTAACTGATCCTTCATTTACACGCAAACACACACTTTTGTAGTTAAAAAAAACTACAAAACAGATCTGTAAACCCTTCCAAATTAAAAAAAACTCAGCTTTAACCACAAATAGTAACCATAATTAAAGTCCTAATAATACACGTAGTAAACTTTTCAGCATTTTTTTTAGCAACAACCTTTTATGTAGGGCTGGAATTAATAAAATAAGACAATGTTGTTTTCAGAAATGTAATGTAATAAAAATTGTTAAAACAAAATGTTATAAAACATCAGAAGAAGGTGCTGAAGTTCATCAATCTATAAAAAGATTGTTTAAGCGTTAGTATCTATAAAAAGATATAAACACATTTCTA
Source organism: Ammoglanis amapaensis (assembly GCA_028566735.1). Taxonomy (NCBI): domain Eukaryota; kingdom Metazoa; phylum Chordata; class Actinopteri; order Siluriformes; family Trichomycteridae; genus Ammoglanis; species Ammoglanis amapaensis. The sequence continues at coordinate 2,748,899 of JAOUQU010000017.1, read as the reverse complement.
ATCACTGTTCTGTTTAACCATTTTCCAGCAAACATATTCAAGAACAAAGAATGGTTTACGTCTTTTTGAGATGAACAAATCTTCAATGCTCAGATCAGGAACTGACAATTTAGTGTCAGTAGTCACTGAATTACTTTTATTTTTCCACATATTTTTCACAGATTGCGAATGGTAAATTGATGTTTGTTGTGTATATTTTTTTTTATAACCATTCAGTTCAGTGAAGCAGTGTTACACCATTGCAACTCACCCAAGTTCTTGAAATGTATGGACATAGGATAAAGGTGTTTACCTTTAAAGAGATGACTGAGTATATGCTCCAAAATAGCAGCAAAGTTAACAAATTCTTCTGATGAGTCATCAATGGGTTCAGCAGTATACTTCTCCAGTAAAGTCTTTACTGAAAACCTAAAATAGAAAAGACTGAAATCGTATATTTTACTCTCTTAAATTAATACATGCATATGCTTTAGTTCCAGGAGTTAACTAGAGGACTGGCATCTTAAAGAAATTGTGCCATGGCAGGCTACTGAGGTCAACTTCAATTGTCCTGTGTGCTACACAATGTGTCTGTTCAAAAGCCCTGCATTTATAACAAAGAGTGCTAACATTATCCAGTTCCTTGTAGTCCTATGTAATAGAGCAGTGCTATTGTTGGCATTGTTTTGTTTGCCCGAGTTCCATTCTGTTTTTTTAGCTTGACTTCACAGTAAAAAAATGACAGAAGAGTAAAAACAATACCCACACACTTTGTCTCTCCACCCACTCTGTCAACAAGCGATGACCTGATCTATTTAGCGCTTCCATCAGTATGGCTACAGCCACTGTGGATTGTCTTGATTTCACAGGACTTTACTAGACAGCCACACCTGTAAGGTCCTACAGCAGATGTGGAGATATGCAAAGACTGCTTTAGCTCACTTATTCTCAAAGAAAATTTCAGAAGGAAGAGAGAGGCAAAAAAGGACTGGAAGAATTAACCAGTCCCCAACATTCATGCCTTTATGGGGAACACCAGCATCACTGAAGGAAAGACAGCCTTGTCTGTGGGTGGTTCGTCTATTGCCCGTGGAAAAACCTCTATTACCATGGGCAAATCTTCCATTACACGTGGGGTAACTACAACATCCATGGGGGACTCCACAATCACCCGAGGAAAGACTACCATTTCTTTTGGCAGAGCCAGCTTCAGCAGAGGAAAAACTACCACCTCCTTTAGCAAGGCACTTTTGGCTAAGCGTCGCACCACCTAGATGGAAAAAAACTCCATACTTTCAAGCTTGAAAAGCAAGTTGCCAAATTTAAGAAGGACAATCAAAGTGAGAAAGTCAGAAAAAGTACAACAAAAAACGACCGAAAGATCGGAAAGTCAAGCATCTCTCTTAATGAGAAAGACCTCATTTATTAAGGGGAACATTAAAATGCTAAAAAGCATGAATGCCATCTCTTTGGGACAGACTGCCATGTCTAGAAGCAAGACCAAGCTGAGCAGGGGAGAGACTGCCTTTACGGTGGGTACAACCACGATTACACATGGGGACACTACTAGCTCCTTAAGCAAGACTGCTTTCATTCGAGGAAAGAAGTCTGTAACTGTAGTAAAAACATTCCTCAAAAGAGGCAACGAAACTCAATGGAACCTCTACTGGGATTTTCATCTTTGAATGAAATATAAAGACAGACTTCGAAATTAAGAAGGTTGATGTAAGTTAGTTGCTCTGTATGATGTAAGTGTTTTGTCTGTTTGATCCAATGATAAGGATAAGTCAACAGTATTGTAATTTAAATCAGCTTCTGATCTGAATGAAACTGTTTTAAAAGTTATGGTTGAAAAGTCTGCTAAGCTGATTTAAATACATGAATACATTAATTACAATCAGAAGCATTTCACTGCCTGTTGTACCATGTATGGCGTATGATTATATTAGTCTTATAAATGTGACAAATAAACTTTGATTTGATTTAATACAAAAAGAACAAGTAAACATAAATCTCATAATAAATGTTTTGATTCAAACATATTAGAAAATCATGATGTATTATTTTTACATTTACATTGTCCAGAGCAACTTACAATAATGACTGAACATGAATCCGTTTTCAGCCATTGAAAGTTACGGGCTATGCTCAGGGGCCCAACAGTGTCATCTTGGCAGTGTTAAGGCTTGAGCTAGCAATCTTCAGATTACTAGTCCAGTACACTGACCACTGAGCTATCACTGGCATATTTAGGAATGTGCTGTGTCAAACGACAGAGGACTTTATATGGCAAGTGCTCGAACGGCATTGTAAAGTATTCTAACATGTACAATAATTTCCTACTTTATATTACATATACATGAGAACATATATAACAAATAGCATAATAACAAGAACTGAGACCTTGCCACGATCAAAGTTTTGGATTATGGTGAGGTGCAGGTATTCTTTCCTCTGCCACTCGCTCTGCATGGGGTAGCTCAGGAACTCCCGCAGGGGTCTCTCTGACCACTCGAGCAATTCGTCATACAGCAGCAGAGTGTAAGAAGCCTCTGTGTACACGCGTACACGCGCACACGCACACACACACACACACACACACACACACACACACACACACACCACTCTGAGATGCAAACATCCAACCAACAAAGCAGCAATTCTCAATCTCTATACAATACAGAGCGACAGTTCTTGACCCCGGTACCTGTGTAATTCTGTGCTTTTAAGTGTAGCTCATACAGCTTGTGGATGTAACGGATGTACATCTCCTCCTTATTCAGCTCTGTCTTATAGAAGTTCTGAACAAGAGAAAAGGAAATAACAGCTCAAGCATCGTTCCACAAAATGCTTAATAAAAAACATATAACCAGAGACATTTGAGATGCGACCCAAATCATGTGCTTGAACACTTCTAGAGTTTTAGTGCATCCGAGAATAGAT
>JAOUQU010000017.1:2693700-2704930 GCA_028566735.1 Ammoglanis amapaensis | reverse complement strand
ATATATGAATATAAAAGTTTAAGTGAATTAGCTTTGACCCACCTAAACCCATAATGGTAAAGCAATAGGATGTCCAACAAGTTTAAGATCAAGTGTCTACATACTTTTGATGATTCCGGGATTTCTTTCTTTCTTTTTTTTTAGTTTAGCTGATAGTAGTGGTTTGGAGTGGACAAACAGAACCTCTCACATCGGGGCCCTCTGTCTTTCTGATGTGTTTCTTATGACCATGACACTCTTACTTCCACTCATTTTCTCAATGCTTTCTTTTATTCTTATGGACAAAAATGCCCTCTCCAGGTCATCACTGTGTTGGTATCCAGGTTGCCTATAGCAACAGTACCATTGCCCCTCTCTGTTTCTTTTGTGCATACATCAGACACAGAAAGGAAGAAAAGGGGAGAAAGAGATGGAAGAGTAGATAAGGACTCGTAGAATGCGTGGGTGGAGGATGGAAAGGAAAAGATTAGTCACGCAAATGCCAATAAGCGCATGTGCACCCTCTATTGGTGGGGTGAACAGAGTAGCCAGAGTGGGTGTATTGTGTACCAGACAAGAGAAATGAGCTCAGAGAGGCTCCCACTGCAGGGGAATTCTCAGGTGGGGACAGTGTCCCTCTGTGTCTCAATCATTTCACTGTTCATTTGTTAGATTCATTCTCTCTTCCTCAGTTGCTTTCAATCCAACATAAAACGAATGTATGGTTTGTAATAATTTATATCCTACAAGCAAAAAATAATATTTTACTACCATACGGCATTTAAAATCATCCGTGCATTCTCAAGGACAAGATGCCATAAACTAAAGCTATATCTAAAGCTTAATGACTAGATAGAGCCCAAGGCATCCTTAGTGGTAATCCAGGCAGCCATGGCCTGATGGTTACAGAACCAGGCTTGTGGCTGGTTTACGAAAGTCAACAGTTCATGACTGAAATCCTTAACTGCTACCTGAGGGCCAGTGTGTTCACGAGTGTGTATAAATGTGTTTTTCACAGCACAGATTTGGTTCGATGTGGAGGATTAGTTCGTAAATGGGTAAAAGCGCAGTGGTAAAAAACTACCAAAAGGTACTTTTCTGACAAAAATGGTGAACAAAAATGAAATAAGCTTATTTTCAAACAGTATGTATATAATTTACCTCCCTTAGATGTGCAACATGTGGGTGCAATTGGCAGTGTACAAGTGTAAACTATTTAACATTTGCAACTGTCTTTGGTATACAGGAAGGAAACTGGCACAGCTATTGGGTTGTGTCACCTCATCTCACTTGTTAGAATAAGTGTGTTTATTGTAGTTAACTGGCCAAGAACATATCTTAAAGGTTTCATGGTTTATTTCATGGTTTTGGAGCAAGCAAGCTCACAGCAAATAATGTTTTTTTTTTATAATAATTTACGCACACAAATATAATTGCTAAACTGTATACCAAACCTTTCCAGTTCTATTCATTATATAAAGTGATGTCACACATACATTAGCAAAGGAAACTGCAATACAATGATAACCATTCTGAATACAATAGTGCCCAAAAACACAGTCAACCCGACAGGCCCAGTTTAGCACAAAGGTCACGTTTACCCACAAACTACAATCCCACAACCTGCCGGAAATACCGGTAACACATGAGAATGATCATTAACAAAAAAGCTGACTGGCATCTGTTCTGTCTCAGTTAAGGAGAAATTAAATTTTATCATTTATAGAAATGACCACTGAACTTACTGTAGTAGATAAATATGTTTACAATGCATGTCAATAAATTGCATTAATTTTAACTAGTCGTTGCATACTATAAAGAAAATGCAAAGTTTAAAGAAAATTAACTACACAGACTCAGCAAAAACATTAGCACTTTATAATATAAAGTGAATAACAATAATGCTCTACCTACTATGCTAACAAGGCTATGAAGATCCTGAAGCTATGAAGTCTCACAATCTGAAAGTCGTGAGTTTGACCATTGCACAGGGCAGATATTAGAGATCCCACTATTTAATTCTGTACACTGTTGTTGAGAGTCAGGTTCAAATGTAGTTTTTGCTGGTTAGCTGGGTTGAATTTAAAAAGTAATTACCTTACTCTGTAAAGATCACATTAACTATAGAAATATCAAGATCTGCCAGATTTTCACTTTCACAATTCATTGTGGTCAGTATGTGAATTAAATTAGTTAGCAACATAACTTTTTAATCCGAATATGTAACAGGAAAAAGAGATTGTTATATAGTTTTGGGAAGAAATTAACACTATGCTCCAGACAGACAAACAAGTCTAAAATCCAGGGCTTCGAGAAACACGCACAGTTTTCAAATGTCACCATTCTTATATAAAAGTTTGGCCCTTAAATCTTTCCTTCATCAGATTTCCTTCTGCTGTCTGGACAGAGTAAAGGTCAGAGCATTCAAAGAAAAAGGTCTACAAAATAGCATTGAACCATGAACATAACCTAGCACAAATCAGCTACCACAAATCAGAAAAAGGTTTACAGGGGAAGTCATTGTCATATTTTTGACTTAATGTAAAAAAGTACATTGTAGAACACCAATCGCCGCCATCACAGACATATGAATGACCTTTGTCAAGAGCACTGGCAAAACTCCATCCCATGTCATGACACACACTTTTTGATTTTTATACTGTGCTGATAACAGTCTAGATGGTCATTTTCAGCTTTGGTACAAAGCGCTTGTCCATTTCTTACAAAAAATTTCATTTGAAATACTAATTTGTTTGAAAATATGCTTTCACTGTAGTATCTAATTCAAGGGAAATTAAATTTTAAATCTAAAACTAGAAAACCAAATGATTATAAGGTCAGCTTAGGCTTGCACTAATGCTCCATATGCACTGAAATTATTCAATAATATTATGCTCTGTAAACAAAGATATTTGCATTTTGTATTTTATTGTTAAATTGTCCTGAAATGGTTGTATGTTAACAAATAAGGTTAACTCATGAAAACATGAAACATTTTGGAATTCATTTGTCTGCACTCTGCACAAACTTTGATAAATCGCTGCATGTATCAGAATCAGAGTTCGTTTATTTCGCCAAGCATGTCACACATTGGAGGAATTTGTCTAGGTGAGGCACACATGTATGACATAAACAATATTACACTAAGAGAAAGGTACAAGAAGATACACTAAATAGAATAAAGAGTAATGAAAATAATAAAAAGCCGGGAAATGTGCTGAGTGTGCTGATGCTTTGCAGAACAGATGTGCTTATATATTAAGATATTGTACACATAAGTGAGTAGATATATATTATAAGAACTATTATTTATCGTAGTACTCAGCTGATCTGCCAAAATCAAAACGAAAAATACATTAATTACATATTGAATTAAATCTGATCAGCAACAACAAAGTAAATGAAACAATATAAGCAAGACTTGATAAAGATGTGATGGTATTTTTTTACACAAAAAGTGTGTATGAGTGAGTGTGTGTGTGTGTGATCTATCTGTGCCTTCAGGCTTTTTCCCTTCAGTATTCTGTCTTCTTCCCTACCTACACACGCTTTCATTGTTCAGCTGTTCTCCGTGCTCCTGCTGTCTGGGCATTTGACACAAAAAAGTCCCCACCTCCTCTCATTTCCATCTCATAGAATACAATAGTGCCTCCATCCTTCCACTGTTACTTCTTTCATTCGGCTATGTCAGAACTCCACTGCTATCAACAAACCCAACAGTACATCTGTGTGTGTGTGTCACAATTATTTAATTGCAAAATGCATTAAAAGAACCATTTGTACGTCTGTGTCCTACTATGTGGATTCGTCTGTCTGTGTGGGTGTGTGTGTGCTTAGGAATGTGACAAACTTGGCATTTTTCATCTAAAGGGCACGATTCTCAGCTGTGCCAGCATTGGAGGATGAGATCATGACTGGAGATGCCTACTCACTACGCCCTGCAATACCAATTTCACGCCCTCACTATGTCTTATTCCAGCTTACTTGGGGCTTGTGCTTTGATTTTTCTCATTGCAGGCAGTCTCAGAATTATTAACACCCTTGGTTCTGATGGGCGTACAATGACCCTGTGTAAAATGACAAGCGATTAGAAAGATATCTAATCATTTTTTAACCTAATACAACAAGTTTTATCGAGCTAGTTTCTCTATAACTGTATTTAATGTGTTATACGCTTTATATTTTATTCATGTTTCAGCATACCGAGAACTACAGAATGACGACACGATACGTGGTCCATTACAGTAGAGAACATACTCACAACCCTGTATTCTTTGTTTAAAAAAAGATCTTTTATTCAAAGATTTCTTTAGCAAGTTATATGATTATACTCGAACTGTGGATCGTCTATTGCTATTTTCTGGGGAAATAACAACTTTTTTTGTATGAAGCTTGAGGATGGTGAAAATGTAAATATTGACTACAATTGGCCCCCGGGCCTGGCTCTGGCCGGACCTGTTCAAAGTTTTCACTATCTTAATTGATGTAAAATGGACACATCGCAATTCACAGAACATAGTAGCATTAAATTTCATCATTAAAGCTCACAAGCAATTAATGATTTATTTATTAGGGTTTTACCATCATGTTAAATAGGTGTTCATAATCTGCCAGATATCCTGCTTCAAAAATTCTCACAAGTAAACTTATTGAGGCATTCCAAGAAACCCAGAAATATTTTTATGTTACACAAAAATGCCATTATCTAGTATGTATGTCATATCTGGATCTGATGAAGTTAAAATGGACATATTACGCAAAATTCTATTTTTACATGTGGGTCTTTACTGCTCCAAGTAAACACTCCAATTTTGAATAAATACATCCATGCTTTAGGTTGTTGACAGAAAAAACAAGTCATTTTGACTCTTGAGGACATGTGACATTATAACTGCCATAAAACTTTCCCCCCAACCCACCGGATCTTTTTTGAGAAATGTATTCCATATATATGCACACTTATTACTGCAGATGGATTTGTGAACATCAGATATAGACAGCAGGATTATACTGCAGATGGGATATGTACCTACTGGCAAGTCAGCAGATTTGTGCTTCAGCTTGTGTTGAGCTTAGCATATACTAACTGCTATTGCAGTGTTTATATCCTATTCAAAATGCAGAATGCAGCCACGCCATTTAATAGCTTAATATTTTCTAAAAGTGTGTGCTTTAAAAAACACACGTTTTCTGACACATTTATAAAACACAATTAATCATGATTTAAAGTTTTTCCAGCAACAGCTTATTTGCATACGAAAATCGGTGAGAATTGAACTCGAGAATATCTTTTTATGAGAGTGATTTATGCAACGAACTTCAAGGACATGTTTATTTAGCCAATAAGGCCCCTAAAGAGGTAAAAGATTAATGTTTAATGACACTTAAAACTTCATTGTGCAATACAACGCTTCTGTTAATTGTGTAACTATCCAAGATAGATGTCAGCCTCTCTAAGCACTGAAGAGTTTGGGCTAGTCAGAGTAGAAATGTTTGTAATTCCAGAATTGTTAAAAAAAAAAATAAACACCTTATATTATTACAAAGAGGATCATCAGCAACAACTTTGTAAAGTGATGAAATTAAGGAACACGGCCTATTTACATCTATAGTTGAGACAGGCTGAAGTTCAGAATCATTCCTGATCAAGTCTAATGTCCTTATCTACTGAAATATTTACTGTCTGAAATAAATAGAGCAAGTTAAATTAAGAATAATGTTCACCATGTAGAGAGCTGCACAAAATCATAAAAGAACATTTAAATAGCAGTGAATCATTCCCATGGTACTGCATTCCACCATTCTTTCTCACTGTCTCATTGCTTTTTTTTCATTTTTTTACCATTCATTCTTTTTCTCATGAGAGCTGTTTTTTTATTAAATGTATCTAATGTTCTAAATGGTGGCACATTATAAAAGACCACTGTTTTAATGTAAAAAAGCTGCTGGAAAGCGTACCAATACTTGTTTCAGATGGTATATTTTATACAAACTATAAATAATTAATATCTTGAATTTAAAACTACATCTTAAAAAGAAATCAGATGGATGAAAAATCAGAGCAGAGAAGATGGAAAGGTCCAGAACCTGCAGGAATCATTGGCAAAGAAACTGGAAGTACGTCATCAAGCTCAGCATAGAGGAAATACTCTGTGTTAAAGCAGCAGCAGAACACATCAAGTCAAGTCAACTTTATTTCTATAGCGCTTTTTCCAATAGACATTGTCTCAAAGCAACTTTACAAAATGCAGGACGAACAGATACACAAGCATAAACTGGACAATCAATCAGGCTGATGTCTGTTGTGGAGCACAGAGAAGTTGTGCGACAACAGAAGATGCAGAAGGAGAAAGATGAGAAACTTTGTGCAAATAAAGAAGCAGGTCGTATTTATTATGAAAACCTGTGCCTCGATACTCTGAATCCAGAGTCAACAAAACAGTAACTTTGTTCAAATGACTAAGAAATGAATTTAGGAGAAGTGCAATAAACAAGAGGGGCTACAAAATACTTTGAGGAACATTGAAATTATCGCAGATAAAGAGAAACAATTTAAGAAATCTGTTCAACAGGTGATTCAGACTACTCCCCATGACCAGAAGAACAGCTATCCACTGCTCAAGACATAAAAATAATACAAATAAAATTTGTACAAAAATATTTTACTTTTCACCTATCAGCTCCATTCAGACAAGATGTCAGAAATCTACAGTGAAGAAAATTGAAAAAAAAAAAAAACACAAACAACAACAACTAATACTGCTGCATACAAGAACTACCCAAGAAGGATGGGCCTTGTTGAGTCTGGTTCCTCTCAAGGTCTTTTTTTGTAATTTTCAGGGATTCTTTCCTTGCCACAGTGGCCCTCGGCTTGCTTAACAGGGGTTTCTGTTTGTCCTGTTTTTTGTAAAGTTGCTTTGAGAGAATGTCTATTGGAAAAAGCGCGATATAAATAAAGATGACTTGACTTAATAAACCAAAACTAAAACCAACAAAAATTATTTTGAGCAGAGAAAGATAATTCATCCCCATTATAGACTGGTGAAGGAGTGTTCACATCGAACCAAAATAAACCAAAAAAAAGATTAGGCCAGTCGTTATCAGGTCTGCAGCATGACTTTTCACTTGTGAGCTCCATTCAGACACGATGTGAGCAAGCTCCAGTGAAGAATCTGTAGATCTGCCACAAATCAAACTCACAAATACACTAAAGTACGAAAAGAAAGTTAATGAAATTAATGAAAACAAAATACAAACAAAAAACATAAAAAAAGTTATTGTGAACAATTGAGCATAGAAAACATAATTGGTCCTGATTGTAGGGGGATAGAAGAGTGACCCCTCGAGTTTTGGTCAAAATTGAAGTAAAAAAACCCAAAAGTGAATGTTCACCTGTGAGCTCCATCAAGCCACATGTGAGCAATCTCCATTGACGAACCAGTAGATCTGCCCCAAAGTAAGCCCACAAAAACCCTAAAATACTAAAGAAAAATGGGGAAAAAAATAGAACACACAAAAACCTTACTTTTAAATACTCTTAAAAATAAAATTTGAACAATTAAGCAAAGAAAGATACACTGAAAAGAAGGTTTACAATCAAATCTAATGCACAATAAACATCCATACTTCTAAGATTTAGAGAAAATGAAAAGCTGGTAAAAGCTCGTTTACAAAATATATCTTTCCACACAGAATTCAGCACTTACCAATACCCTACATTTAAAACCATACATTTAGTTGTGTTAGTTGCCACATTTCTGTTTGGGTTTATTTTGGACGCTCCTGTTTCCTCCCACAGTCCAAAACATCCAGGTAAGGTAAATTAGAGATATGTAGATGATGTATGTATATTTGAGTTGAATGAATGAATAAATACTGTGTGTAATGACGTTTTAATATTAACCCAAAAATGAAAAAAAAAAGAAATTTTTATTTATTTATTATTAAATTATTTTATCTGAATAGCAGCCATGGAAAGCAATACGTAAACCAGCAAATAAATGAATAATAATGCTCACTGCTATGTAGAGTTAAAAAAAAAAACATAAGACCAAAAGCAGAAATCAATCTTCTCACATAGTTATAGAATATTTTTATATAGAAAACTCTCATTTTCAGTTAAACACATCCTACTCATATGTTACTATAACTCTCAAACATGTTTAAAACTACTTTAAAATAACCAAACTAAGTAACCAAAACATTTAAAATCATAAAACTTACTAATAATCTTCAGAATTTGGACACAGTTTGAATGTTTAAAACATTTATTTTCTTGGGCTTTTGATTATTATAGACAAAGGTGCAGAGCCTGGGGGTTCTTGGTCATAGAAACTTATGGTGATCAGGAATGTTGGGTTGCTGTCGTTCTGCCTCTCCTGTCCACACTCAGGTGTGGGTAGAGGAGGTGGGCGCTAATGTTCTGTGATAGCTTTCATGACCTTGTTACCTGCTTGCTTTCCCTATAAGTTATTCTGTAATAATTAGGGCTGCCAGAGTCGAAAACTTTCTATAAACTGCTTTAGTTAACTTACGTTATACATTATTAACTACATACACTATTATTCTACCCCAAGGGCATTCTGGCGGAAAGCTGTTTACCCGCAGAGGTTACGGTTTGAAATTGGGACTGCAGTTCCAATATTGCTGCTCCTGCCTGATGTGACAATTTCCTCCAGAACCACCCAAGATGGATGGCCCCTGCTAAGTCTGATTCCTTTCAAGGTTTCTTCTTGTCATTTTTATGGAAACCTGTTTACCCGCTGAGGCTAAGGACTGAAATCGAGACTGCAGTTTCAATATTGCTGCATTTAAGGACTACCCAAGAAGGATGGGCCCTGTTAACTCCGATTCCTCTTAAGGTTTCGTGCTGTAATTTTCAGGAAGTTTTTTCTTGCCACAGTTGCCTTTGGCTTGCTCAACAGGGGTTTTTGTATCTGTTCGCCCAGTATTTTGTCTATTGTAAAAAGTGCTATAATAAATAAAGTTGACTTGACTTGAATATAGATTTCCATACCCATTAATTCAGTTACTCTCAGTGATGAACGAAAAATTGTCTATTATGTAGGATATTAAAAAAGTAACAAATGAACTAATTAAAAATCAGCTATCGGAAAAAAAAAAAACAAATTAGCCAATTTTAGCCAAAAATACAAAAATGCTTCTGGGTGTCCAAGTGGCGTTTTTTTAGATCCCTTGCACCTCCATTGGACACCGAGATAAATGTGCCTGCTTTGCACACTGTGCGCATCCCCTTTGTCTCGACCTGGTCTGAAAGCAGGAAAAATTTCTAAATCATTGGTAAACATACACTTGCGCTTCGGCATGTTGCTTGCTTCCTGACAGTAACATTCTGATTAAGAACAGGGCTTCCTCACGGAGCGGCTCAGAGATGACGTCACACGCAGCGCCGTGCGCGGTGCCCTGGTGCCTGTAAATTTTATAGTCCAATGAAGGTAATTTAAAACCGGACATTTTCTCACTTACAAAAACCCGGGACGACTGGGACAGGACGTGAAATACAGACATAAAAAATACAGAATAAAGACTACAGGATAAACAACACAAAGCCACACCACAAAATGCATACATTTCCTTACGGCGCACGGCAAAGATACAAAAAGAAAAAGACTAGAAAAAAATCACTCGGTGCAAAAATCGTGAGCTTGAATTAGTTTCAAAAGTGTCTGCGTAACTTTGCGCGCACTTGATGCTCTTGAATGCTCGCGCTTGCTCGGCACGTAAAACCCGTGTGTTGATTGGTTGTTGTGAAATTGCTGGCGCAATGTGTGCGCCTAAGTTATCAAACAAATATAGCTTGTTATTTTTAACTGGTGATTACACTGAGGCTAAACCTTGGGCTTTGTGAGGTTGTCGACTGCGTCCGATTTGCTGTGTGGTTATACATTGTATTGAAGTCGAGGAATAAGAAGAAGCCATTGCTAAGAGTGGAACCGAATATAGTGAATTGTTTTGTTATTTTTTTCGTTCTGCAATAGAATACTATATTGAACTACACATAATGTCCTGTTCTGGTAATCTCATATGGGATGTGAGGAAACGAGCGATTGGATACACACATCCAAACACAATCCGAACGAATTTTTTAGGTAAGTCGATCAAGCTGTTTTTGAAATCAACGAAGGCTGTATTTATTTCGGCTTTTTTTTTTAGAATGACTCGTTTGTTTTTATCGGATGTTAACAGTGTTGTTACTTCTCCAAAGTGTGAACTGTCGGAGAATCTTGGATATTGTTTATGTTGATCAATATAAAGTTTATGCTGCCAATAGTGTTTATGTTGATAAGGTCGTGACGCATACAGTTGAAGTCAATAATATAATGTGCGTGATTGTGGACTGACGCCTAGTTTCGAGCTGATGTTGACTCGAAACATTTTATGGATCGCAGAAAGGGCACTTTTATTTTTAGACACAGCAGAGTCAGGCACAAAGCAGGCTAAATGAGTTGAGCGTAAGAATTAAAACAATCACCACTGCAATGTGCATGTTTTGTAAATTATAAGTGTATTTAATTAGTTAGTGTTTGTTTTTTATTATTATTTTTTATTATAGAAAGCAAAGGCTAAGATAATGGGTTAGTGGAGTTATCTGTCTAAGACAGTTCTTTGAGATAAGACATCAACATCCATATAACCAAATTCCATATCTGCCAGAATCAATGTGCTTTGTTGTGTAGGTTATACATCATACAAAAGTTCAGACAAGGTAATCTTCTGAACTGTATTGGATCCAGATTTGATGTCTTGAAATGAAAGCTGAAATTGTGATCTGTTGTCTTATTCTTTTGTAATGTCAAACCGAAATGATTTCAGTCTATAGCAAAGATAAAGGGATTGGTCTCATTGTTTCCAATATTTTAGGAGGGGACTGTTTGCCAATGGTTTTCATTGTAAAACTGTTGTGATAGGAAAAGTCTTTTAAAATATTGATACTTAAGAAATGAGATAAACAAAAACATTATTAGGGCAGAGACAAATTTTTATAGAAAGGAACCCAGGAAACCAAGGATAAATGACAATTGATTTAAACATAATGGCTGATCAAATAAGTCAGGGGTCAGGAACCTATGGCTCGCGAGCCAGATGTGGCTCTTTCAATGGCTGCATCTGGCTCGCAGACAAATCTTTAATAAAAAAAATTATATCGTTAAAAGTATAAAACATTCTCATGTATTTCAATCCATTCATTTACTACCGCGCATGTTTATGATTGCGGGTGGCTGGAGCCAAT
>JAOUQU010000017.1:2680889-2693600 GCA_028566735.1 Ammoglanis amapaensis | reverse complement strand
GCTGCTCATCACGAAACAAAAGCTAATGTTTGTCAAGACTAAATTAACAAGCTATAGCCAAGCAGCATAGGGTTGTTTTAACCAGCTAGATTTTTTGCAGGGTGTTTACATTTGCAGAATAAAAAAAATACACAATTTAGTGCAGTGAAATACACATTTATATACACTACTGGCACTACACATGTTCACCACGACAATGATATATGTAAGATTCAGAATAGCAATGCAAGTGGTAAGAACGTCTATTAACTTGATAGGAAAAATGGCGTCGCATGTAGTCGCAGGTGTGTATGTGCGTTTGCTCATGTGCACCAGTAGGTGGGGCATTTTGTCGCGGTCTGTGTGGGAGTTAAAGTGTTAAATAAATCTAGCAGTTTATCTCAACATCAATTCTGAAGAAGTGTTTGGATTTGTGTGCCATCTTGTGGCGAAACCTAGTTATACAACTTCTGATCGGAATTGAGCTGGTTTCCTACAGCCACCAGGTGGCAGGACGAGACACGGCTAGGTTATGCTATGCTACGATTTTATACGAACAGTAACGTGCATGTAAAAACTTAATATCGTGTTAAAACCATAGTTTAATTAATTAATTACATTTATGCTGGTCAAAACACACCCTATGCTGTTTGGGTATATTGTGTTAATTAACTCTTGACTAGCATTGGATATTTTATTCCTCGATAAACCAGCTGCTATTGAGCAAAACTTTTAGCAGGGTCATGACCAATAAATACATATAAGAACAGTTAATAAAAACAAATATATACAAAACACATGCAGATTCAAAACCATAAAGTAGAATATAATGTGAAACGATCTGAATAACAGTGCAAATCTCACAATTTTATTCAAATTGCTTTATTTCCTGCTAAAATTTAGCTCAAGACCAGCTGGTCATCAAGGAATAAAACACACAATGCCTGTAGGCTTTAGTTAAAAACAAAAATCCAACCAGCATAGGGTGTTTTTTGACCAGCTGGTCTTTAGCTGGATTTGTTTTGCACGGATGGCAATAACACAGCAAAACACACAACATTGTTTAAATGCCATGCATTACAATTATCTATGTGTCATAAATGTGGCATCTATGTATCTGTTTTTTATTGTCAGCACACAAAGTGATGTATTGAGATATAATCAGACTATATATATATATTCTACTATAAAATATTCACCCCCAACAACTTCACACACAGTGTGATCTGTAATAATTGTTGGTACTTGTTATTGAGGGTGGCGGAGGAGTTACAGCCATTGATAGTGTCTATCAGTCAACGCGTCACCTTGTCTGCCCCCCACCTTTCTCCAATCTCTCTCTCTTCCATCTTCCTCAGGAGGACAAAGAATCCACTCACACAACCTTCACCACATTACAACGCCACATTACACGAACAAGCTAGTGAAGGTAAAGAGCCAATCATGCCACCCACTAAGGCTTTGGTCAAATTGTCTGATTATATCACAATACATCACATTGCAATTATTTTAATATACTAAACATGGTTCACTACTTTGGGGTCTAAACTGCTTCCACAAAGAATATATTTAAAAAAAAGTCTAGATTCTGTTCAGTGCTTTTGCGCTTTGCTTAATTATGAAGGGAGTGGCACTGAGTACCAAGTGGAATCATGCAAAACAGGATATACTTTAGACTAATGTAAAATAATGGGACTGTTTTTGACATGTCTGCACTATAAATAACAAAAATATATCAATAATATATATGAAATACAAATAAAGCCACGTCAATCTTCAGCTAATTGAATAAATCATGCACGTTTGTTTTTAATTGTTAGAATGGATTGTACTAAAACAACAACAACAAAAAATAATAATAAAATTCATGGAGAGACTTATGTTAGGTTTCACCACAGCAGATTGTGATTTGCACTATTCATTAAGTATTGTTCTGTATTTGGTTTGTGCACATAAATGTAGATCTTTCGCATGTTCACTTCGATTATGTCAATTCGAGGGTAGAAGAGGAGGGGTGCTCCAACCAAGTATAATGGAAGGGAACTATACCCCATACACCCTTTTAGGTCACAGCGTCTCATGGCTTTTCATATCACTCCTATAGAGATAACACTCAGCTAATTCTGTCATTTCCTCCTTGAAACAATCAAGCCTCAGCCACCATTTTAGCATGTCTGCGGAATCAACTGACCTTCTCATCACACCAGGAATATTTGTCCGTTCCTGTCTACTGAAGCTGCTCAGATTCTTATTCAGTTTTGTAATTTCATCTGAACTACTGCAGCTCTCGTCTGGCAGGGGCTTCCAAAAAGGCAAGGGGCTTTTGTCCAACATTGAACCTTTGCAGCTCGTTCAGCTCGATATTTAACCAATCTAAATACTGCCACATCACGCACCTGCTGTGTTGTCTTCATGGGTTCCTGTAACATGTTAGCACAAGTGCTAAAACTCCTTTTTGTAGCAGTCTCAAGTAATGTTAAGTTACATTTAAGTATGTAAGTTTGTAGAGCTGTTTATATGAATATCTAAGGCCATCTATAAGATCACAAGAATTTTTTTAAACAATCAATAGTCTCAACCTATTATCTATATGGAGATGATACAAGAGTTAATTGTCATTTAGTACCAAGCTTCCTATAAAACCTTTTTACTATAACCCTAGTGCTTATCAAGCGGTGGCTTATGAACCCTGAAAGAGTTTTTCAGTGGTCACTACATAGTTTGTATATATTTCATCTTAGTAAAACAATATATTATTACTAATGTATTTAAAAGTAATTAGATAATGTGATGAAGATTGTGAGCTTTTTCATGCAATTATACAGATTGGTTAAAACTGTAGATTATGGCAGCAAACTACCGCAATCTGGCAACCCTATTCATTGCACCCGCTTCCCAGACATAGGTTTTTAGCACATTGTAGAAAATGTAATATGTTACAGATCACCCCTGTGTACACTTCGACATGCTGATTGTCCTTCCTGGGCAGATGGGATCTTCCAGCAAGACACTGTGACATGTCTCAGATCCACAAATGTCGACTGGATAAAAGAGCATGCCCAAGACTTTTAAGTACTAACCGAATTTCCCAGACTTCATCCATCATTTAGCATCTGTTTGACCATGTTGATGATTGTGTTTGCTCTGCTCTCTGTGTAAACATAACCATACTATACTTTATATTGCAAGAAATACTGATCAGAAATCTTGTTAGAATAAATGTTCTGCAAGAGCTAAACACAGAACAACATGACAGCTTAAGTCTTTATTAAAACATGGGTTATAAGATTATGTGCAATTCATAATCAGGAGAAACCCATTTGTCCTTCTTGACTGCTTTCTGACTGAGAAGTGTTGACTTTTATTTATTTATTTATTTATTTTTCAAAATAAATGACAATTGTAAATACAACCAATTATGGAAACATGCATTGTGGTTATATGTTATACAATATTTTATATACCTGTTATATAAATGGTACCTGTTAGTGGGCTGATTGATGCACATGGTAGAAAGAAAATAAATCTAGTTTTAATATAATGGTGTTAGAATACACATTTTCAATAGCAGAGCTAATTTTGGACCAACACAATATTGAGAAAGTATTCATAATTTTCTTTCTGATAAGTGTATATTTATATAGTAGAAATTAACTTTTAGTATACTGGTGATTGCTATTAATATTTATCAGCTCCTAGTATAGGTAATTCATTTTTGTAAGATAAATTCACAGTGAGCAAGCTTACTGGTTATTATAGCTAGTAACATTTATTCTTGTTAAGTAATGTGCAAATTTCTCTCACCTCGACACTACTCAATCTAACTACATGGGAGCTGGCACCTAAAAAAGGGTTAAAGCCGAGCGGCAACCATCACTTTAATCATAATCAACCCTCCTAAAGAGGAGTAATGGACGTCGTGCGCTCTGCTCCGCCCCAGATTAGAGACTAATTTGCATAACGCCTTTCCTCATGCAGCTCTCGGAGGACTCAGGCAGGCGTGGCTGCAGGCTCTGTGACTAATGGCCGCTCGCGTAGCGTTTAGTCCGTGCACCACACGGCCTGGCCCGAGTTGCACTGATTGATGACCTGACGGGAGAAATAGTGCAGAACTTTTTTTTAATAAGAGTGCAAGAGGTGTTTAAAAACTGCAGTAATGGAGAAATATGAAGGTGTAAAGAAGTGGCAAAGAGGAACGAAGAGAGCAAGGATAACTCCTTGATACCCTCTTCGAGGTTGGATTCTCAAGTAGAATTATTTTTGGAAAAACAAAACACATTATTATAATCATCAAATACTTACATAATGTTCAGCACATATAACAGCTATACAGACAGGACGTGATGCAACCTGGTAGATTGTTATGTGGAGCCATGCTGACAGCCCTGCTGATATAGTGGTAGGGACGGCACTGTGGCTTAGAGGCAATCACTGCAAGGGTTTGCATGTTCTCCCCGAGTCTCTGTAAATTTACTCTGGGCGCTTTGGTTTACTCAAAGTCCAAAAATACGTAGTCAAAGAAAATTGAAGATATTCAGTTGTCCATAACTGCATTTGATGTCACTTGTGTAATGAATGACCGTCTCCTGTCATGAATGTTACCTGAAAGTGTAAAACATGATGCTAATAAATTAATCAACAAATAAACTGGTGAAGGAGAAGTGCTGGAAGATCCACAGAGTGAACTTAATTATCAAGGTGGTCCTACATATGCTCTCTGGGGTTTACGAATTAGAAGTAGGAATTAGAGGTTCAGGTTAGTACTTGGAAGTCTGTGTCATGCATGTCCACCCATGTCGCATTGCCTTGATGAAGTATCCCATCAAAAACAGGGTATATATATTAAGCATGTAGATGATGGATTCCCAACTAAATCACCTCAGTGCCTTTAACGTCTATGCATGGGCCCAGCTTTTGTTCTTCCAGCATTATTTGTGGGCTGTTTGTTCTGTGAAGCTTCTTGCCTCACACATCGGTGCCTTTATTTTTCAATTAGCAGAATATTATCAGCGGAGTCAATTTTTGTTTTATAGTTTTATAGTATTGCATAGATTTGGGAGTTTCATACATCCTTCAACTTGGATGGCTCTGGCAGTTTGCTGTTTCTTGAATATAGTTCTAAAATGACGAATGCTAAAACAAGGCCATCTGTAGGTAACAGGAAGATAGTAACCTAAACCTAAAATATTAGCGGTGAAACTTGTTATACTTACTAGGCTTACAGTTAGCACCATGTCATCTAAACCAACTAAATTAGGGGGCACAAATTACCAGTCTCAAATGTCTCATTTTGTGTACTGAACACAGATAAATTGATACTGACAATCTTGTATTAGTGAGAATATAGAAGTTTAATAGCCAAACATCACATAGTTGTTTTTAAAATCTTACTGAGGAACCCACTGTGCAAAATCATCTCCATGCTCATCTTCAATTTGAATCATCTGGCCAGCCCATTGTAGATGTAACATCTTTAAAAAAAAATCACTTGAAACTACTTGGTATTCTGAACAAATTCTTAATTTCTGGGTTTTAGAGGTAGCTGTCTACACTATGTAATACACATTTCTCTCCTCCAATAAGCCAGAACTGTGACTGTGATGTCATGGGCTTAATCAGTCCACTGGGGTCCATAAAGCAAGACGAGTCGTGGCTGCTGAATGAGCTGCAGTTGTTGTAGGTCTGCAGAATTTTGCCTCAGGATGTGATTCGTCCTGTATATCGTTCGCCAGTGACATGATAATGTTTACATCTTGAAGGTGTAGGTCAACAGTGCTCACTATTTTACCCCAACTGCGGAATTTACAAAATTTTATAAAGAACTATTGAACATGGTTTACAATAAGTTTTGTTTATTGCAGTAATTGTTCAATTGTATTATACTTACTTAGGACCACAGTTTTTTATATTGCAATTTGTTCAAAATTTATGAGGGATTTTTAAAAACTTTGAAACACTTTACACTTGGCCAACTGTTGTTAATGGTTTCCATATTAGAAAATTAAAAAGCTCAGTCTTACTCGGTTCAGTTAGTCATTGTGTATCTATGTATGTGTCACAATAATTTGGAAAAACATCATCTAAATTATGCACAAAGCAGAAACAACCTTAGCTAGTTTATCGCCATAAAACATAACATTCTTATATCTTCTATGTACAATGTTTTTATGATGTTTGTGTCCCACAGCAGTGTAGCTGACCTCTTTAAGCATTCACATATCAGTAAACATGTACTAAGCCGAGCTGATTTGTGAACTGACACTGTTTCACCTTTTATCTGCAGGTCATCTTGAATTTGGATACTATGGAAGGAGACCAAGAGGCACCCAACATCTGACATGGAGACATAAAAACAGACTGATATATGCCAGAACTAAGCTCAGAAAGCCAGACTCCCTTTGGGAGAACCTAAATAAAGCTTTTAGTAAAGTATTTCACTATTAACAGTCCCAACATGGTGGAGGAAACAGCAGCGCAAAGAGGACAATACAAGCACCAAAAAGCATGCAATGGATTAAGATAAAGTGCTTCCTCTGGGTACTCCGGTTTGCCCTTACAAATCAAATCATACAGAAGATTGATTGGTAACTCCAGAATGCTTTCAGTAATGTATAAGTGGGTGATTGAGTATGTAAATTGTCACAATCTATAGAGTCTTTTATTGCCTTGCGGCCTAATGCTGCACCCACCATGACCCAGACCAAAATGAAGCAATTAGATAATAAGATAAAAATATATAATGTATATGTATAAAAATATATAACAACTATGAAGATTTATTTTAATGCCAAATCTTTATGTCGTAAACTCATATTTCGTTTAGCTCAACAATTATAATTGCTGTATCGCTTGTGTTTGAATGTAATGTACATATTTATCTATATTAATAATATTAAATGTACTTACACAATTATTCCACTTCAGTAATTATGTCCTCTTGAAATTCTGGACCTTGTATATGTTCCAGACCAACTTTATCCACAGCTTGTCTTAAGCAATTTGCTGATGATCGTTCAGCAAAGATTTTGATTTTGACCTCCAAGATTTGTTTGTCAGGAAAATCTTTGTTTAGTCTTGGTTCTGTTTTGTAATAAAAATATGTAATTAAGTTCCTATTTCAGAAATTTTGGTTAAGAGTCTAAAGTAGTTCATTCAGATAGTATCTGCTAGCTTAGCTTAGGGTTTAGGATTGTTAGTTAAACAGTAAGTAAATTACAATATATTTATAATTACTATACTAATTATTAATGTAAATTCTTTTTTGAAGATCTATTTCAAGTCTAGATAAAATATGCAAAATGTTGTACTATTTTTCATGAACACTAGCCTCTTTCTTATTTAGTAGACAAACCTGAGTGCATCTGAAACATTTCCCTGGGTAAAATTCCCAGAGGGCCATTTTCACAGGTTTTTGCATATTTTGTAGGATTGTAAAAGCTTAATCTATCCCATTCATTACTGGTTAATCAAACTTATCACATTCTGGTCAATAAACAGTGCAGGCACACAACAGTACAATAAAAACAATAAAAAATAGTATTGTTGACAGGACAGCAATTTAGAACTAAAACCTTGTTACAACTTGCCAAATCAATATTATACATGCTTTTATGTTTATAATATAAACTACAGTCAAGAGTTGAAACACTGTTTTTTTTAGCTTTAGACTTTTGGAGTTAGTAACCTTGTCTAAATAAAGTTTTAGTTTAGA
This sequence comes from Ammoglanis amapaensis, assembly GCA_028566735.1. Taxonomy (NCBI): domain Eukaryota; kingdom Metazoa; phylum Chordata; class Actinopteri; order Siluriformes; family Trichomycteridae; genus Ammoglanis; species Ammoglanis amapaensis. The sequence continues at coordinate 2,685,910 of JAOUQU010000017.1, read as the reverse complement.
AGAATAAAGATAAGACTAGATATTCTATATTAGGTAAAAAAGACAATCCATATTGTAATTAGTAATAGGGATGCTAGTGAGACATTCAAAATCATACAGGTAACGTTTTATATGAAGTCCATGGTCTAATAAGCTTTAGGGCAAAAAGAGTTTTATGTGATCACGTGAAAGCAGTGGGTTTACATCACACAAAAAAGTGTAAAAAAATTATTGTTCTGCAATGAATATTTCTCATTATAAATTGTTAATAAAAGAGATACAAGTAAAGAATCTCAATAATAACAATACTACCAATAAAAGGCTGGTATGCGGTTACAGAGAATATTTTATTAGTTTATCATTATTAATAAAAACATAATTAACAAATTGTATCCTATCCTATACATGTATATGATACATAAAAAGAGACAATATTTAATACTCTAAAAAGTGACCATGATATCAATTATATTTAACATTTAAAATTAGACCGACATTTACCATAATTGTACCCACTACTTTTATACGCCCACATCTGACCCTTAATGCAGACACAGTGTCCATGTACTGTACGTCCCTTGAGTGCACTTGTGTGTTTGTATGCAAATGAGTGTGTAATAAGGTGGAATAATGAATTCATTACATGCTATCTGACACCATTACCATAATAATGCCAAACACATACATCAGCGCGCCTTCAGCTTCACACCCCGCTTCCCTCAGCTGGACACATGAATCATGTGACACACCGGACCAGAACGAAACTACGAAAGGCTAGTCGTACCTCATCGTGCTTTCAGTATTGAGGAGAGGTTTTTCTAAAGCTGCTTAATCCTACAATATTTTCTTTTAAAAATAGTACTTGGGTGCATATAAAAAAAGGAAAATATTCAAAATAAATAGGCTTTGTACAATAAAAGCATCTTTTTATGCTGAAATGTAATATAGACTAAATATGTATTATGGCACACATGCTATCTCACAATACAGTGCTTAATAATGACATCAATCACCATTCTGCCTCAGTAATTATTATTTCTGATCTTTAGTATGAATGTAGTGTGACTGAAAATAAAGCAAAATTGACTATTCAGTTGAAAGTATATAAATATTACTTTTTGTAAGACAAGTAAATGGGTTGCACTGTGACCTCATAGCAAGACGAGTCTGGGTTCAAACCACAAACAGGGTGGTCCATGTCTTCAGATGTAAATGATGCACTATATTTGTTTTGACACTATGGATCCACCTCTAGTCATCTACCAGCAGCTCTGGGATGCAGTATAGTCAACATGGCTTCATATACATTTTACTACTGACAACCGACTAGTTAGCTGCTTTCCATGATACACATGTTGGTTATCGTGATAATGTGACACCACATTGTATGTTTGATCGGTAACTATTTTTAAATATATAATTTAACTTTGTGTAGACATCATGAATGTGATAATGGTGAGCCAGAATTAGATGGCTGGATGAATGGATACATGTATGGCCAGACAGGTGGCAGACAGACAGACAAAACATTTATTCATTTAATTTTAATCACATTTTTTTTAAACTGACCAATATACTGACCATCAGTTAATCGCAATGCATGTTCTTTGTTTAGATTGTTTTTCTTACAGTCTTACCGACAAGATTTGAACTGTGTAGCACTTACACTAACTGACCAATTACTAACTTCACATGATTGACATGCTTTTGTGTATTTATTTAAGAATATCTAAGTATTTTAGAAGGATACTAAATTTTAAATGTTATTTATGTAGAAAACATTATCTTACAGTTGACCATCTGGCTAGCTTTGCTGCTAAGCTAATTAGTCTGTTCTAGTAAAGTAACATTTAGATTTGTGAGAGATGTAGAGTGTGTTTTAATATATTCTTACTTGTTTATTTGTGTCTTACTTGTTTATCAGTATATTCGTAGTCATTCATGTAATCTTTAACCCTTTAAATGTTAATGTTAATTACGCTGCAGTAAATCTACAGGTTTGGCAATCCAAGTTACACATTCTCCTTGTGTACATATGGGTTTACTACAGGCTTGCTACTAAGTGAATTACAACGTTGAGGAGAGATACAGCGTTGTCCATTACTGTGTTTCCTACTACATGTAAAATAATAAAACGTATGCAAAGCGTAATCTTTTTCTGTCATGTACAGTGACATTCGTTAAAATTGACATGACATTAAAAGGGAACTGGCATGAAGTGACAATGACATTAAAATCTCAAAACAAACAAACATCATCCAGTAATGATTTACAATATGTGTGCATGTTTAGTGATGCCCTTAATAAGCTTGGTTACATTTTATTTTAAATATGAAACATGCTATTTTAAAAATTCCTGAAAAAAGTCCTTGTTACAGAACCACCGCAAGGACTACAGGCGCACCTCCAGCAGGATCTCAGTTGGTGCATTCATACCCTGAGATAGATAACAGACATTAGCAGGAAGATTCTTTTCCTGGTCCATCATCTTTTGTCAGTGCCGTTTAATAATTTACTCACAGAGTGACAGGGTTAACATCCTATATGTGGTAGGCCTATCGGCCCAAAGTGGCTAAGATCTATTACGACTAAGAAAACACAGCATCACTCATTTATATTAAAACCTGTTGTCATCATCTACAGCTACACGCTGCCAAAGACACAAATACCCATAACACAATACCTGTTGTTCCTGCAAGAAAAAAATGTTATAAGTGTGATGGGAATCTCCGATACTACTTAACCTTTCCCATTGTGCTTTTAAAGTTGTATTTGTGAGGGAATGTGTACCGTGACATTCCTCTTTAAACTTCCTCTTTTATAAGTGTTACTGACATGAATAAAAGCTATTTTACATGTACTATGTAAACGTACTATATTTTCAGATGCTGCAACCTCTATTTGAGAACTACAGTAGGGACCACACACACACACACACACACACACACACACACACACACACACACACACACACACACCTCCAAGAGTAGTCCTTCTCTCTGAGGGAACATTCATAGGCTGTGATAAATAGGAGGCATTAGCATCAGTGTCGTTTAATAAGTTACATTTGCATTAATAAATGTGTGTATAAATGCATATGAAGATTATATACACACACCGATATATAATATAGATAGATTGATACTTTGATCCAGAAGGAAATTAAAAGGTGGTCTATTAGGGTTGTCACTGTGACTTAGCACTGTCGCCTCACAGCAAGAAATCCTGAATTTTAATCTTGGGGCTTAATTTGTGGGCCTTGTGTCCATGTGGGTTTCTTCTGGGTATTCTGGTTTTCTCCTGAAGTTTAAAGACATGCAGGTTTATTAAAGCCTATTTTATATTCATGTGTAGGGGGCATGAATACTAATAAAAACTGAACAACATGAACTTATAATTATACATATATAATTCTTTTATTCCTATAATAAATGCTATTTTCTATACACGGGGCAGCCATGGCCTGGTGGTTATAGAACTGGGCTTGTAATTGGAGGGATTTGGAAAATTAACATGTCATGGCTGAAGTGCCCTTGAGCAAGGCACCAAACCCTTAATTGCTCCCCAGGCTCTGTGGCTAGGGCTGCCCACCGCACTGGGCATGTGTGCTCACTGCTGCCCTCAAGTGTGCGTTTCACTAGTATGTGTTGATGTGTGTTTTGCTCCACAGATTGGTTTAAACACCGAAAATCAATGGTATTCTAAATACTAAAGATTTATTTATAAGTACACACATTTAATTTCAGGCAAAGTCTGTTATAAACTTACATCTGCATATTTCTACAAGATATGGTACAATAATAAATCACCTCAACTGTAGCTTATGCAGTTAATTATGAGCAGCTATGTCATATACAGTGTTAGATATTAATGCTCATATAAAAAAATTAACCATTGTAACACAGATGTGTATATTTATCTTTCAAAAACTCTTTGTTATTATCTTTCATTAAATTTGTTTGACAAAAAGACGTCACATCGCAAAGAGGTTGTCAACAGCTCGAAATCATCACAAAGGAGACTGTTCTGTATCCTGTCTAACATCCCCCCTACCTCCAACACACACACACACACACACACACACACACACACACACACACACACACACACACACACACCATGGAAACTCATTCAGCCCACCAAACATACATCCTGTCCTCAATCAGCCTCCAAGGTGTCACATTTCTGCTCCTAAATACCAGAACCCTGCCAATCAGTGCTGCTCAAACCCCCGTGTGAGAACATGTTTGAGGGTGTGTGTTTTGGAGGAAGTGAAAGACACTGTGCACATGGCCTGCTGACCTGGAACTTCCATTTATTACACGAGGTAAGTTAAATTGACCGTCATAAAAACTGTGGACGTACAGACCGGACAGACAGCTACTGATACTGCACAGAGCTGAATGTGTGTGAATGATTCATAAAGTACAAATAAACTCATGACAGATCGTGTTGGTCAGCCATCGCAAGACCTGGACTTTTTTGAACAGGCGAATGTCAGTTTTTATTCGGTCTGTTTGTGTTGCAATCACCAGCTGAAATACACACACTGGTAATTATGCCGTGCTATGAGTTTATACTGTAGTTACGTCAATTATGACATATCTCATTTCTCTTAAATGTTTAGCAAGGTCCAATATATGTAAATAACAAACTGCAAACATTCTATTTTATTTAGTGGAACAAATCAGCATGTCCCACACAGGCATGTAATATATAACAATTGCCACTATATCAATCATTTTCCCTACATATTTTAGCAGTAAGAATATATATTATTATAAAATACCCGTACATGTATTCTCTGAAGATATGAATAATAAAATGGATTCTTGCACATTTACTAATTTATAGGATTTATTTGATATGATATTACATAGTGCTATTCATTAGCTGGCGGCACAGTGACTGAGTGGTTAGCATGTCGCCTCACAGCAAGAAGTCCCGGGTTCGATCCCCGGGGGGCTTTCTGTGCGGAGTTTGCATGTTCTCCCCGTGTCAGCGTGGGTTTCCTCCGGGTACTCCGGTTTCCTTCCACAGTC
>JAOUQU010000017.1:2662362-2675159 GCA_028566735.1 Ammoglanis amapaensis | reverse complement strand
ATTATTTGAACATCATTTTGTTTTGTTTTTTGCCATTCTGAAATGTACCATCAAAATCCTTTTATATCCCTAGAATACTCTATCCTTCATTCATTTTGATGCACCTATCAAAACTTATTTTTGACATAATATTTGCCTTTCATCTGACAGCAATGCAAAGACTAATGAAAAGTTAACGTGGTAAACCAACTGTGCCACAACTGGTACCACGGCACCCTGCCTTGCAGGACATTGTGGGATATGTCCTTCACAGGAACGCCTGCTCAGATGATGTATTACAGCTCAGTATGAATTGTATGCTACTCTAGGAGGAGGGGTAACACCAGCATTATGTAAACTCTTAATTTCTCTTTTCCTTTTCCATGTTTTTGACCAGGTCCATTATAAGCCTGCTGGGAGACGATGAGTGTTTGTGTTAGCCCGAAAAGCATAAGAAAGCCAAAAAGATAGTCCCTAAGGCTTCGTTGCACCTATAAATACCAACGTGTACATTTTAATGAGTCTTTTATTCAATGAGTTTAAACAGAAATTGCTGCTCGATACGCAATTGTAAAAAAAATTAGAATACTTTTTTACCCCTGTGCTTTTTCTTATTCTTCTGCATTCAACCAGAACTGTGTCGTTAAACACACATGTAAAACACTAGTAATCACACATTAAACGGCAGCAGTGAGCACACATGCCCAGTGCAGTGGACAGTCCTAGCCACAATGCCAAGTGAGTAATTAGGGGTCAGGTGCCTTGCTCAAGGGTACTTCAGTTGAGACCTTTTGACTCTTGGAATCAAACCAGCAACCATCTCAAGCCCTGTTCTCAAACCACCAGACCATTGTTGCAGGCAATTTATTCTGGCAATTTGGTCATAGAACTGAAGCTAGAGCAAACGTTTAACAAAATAATTAGTATAGGTGCCAACGGGTTTGAACAATATAAACACAAATAAATTATTAAACAGTCAAAACAATCTATGGAATAAACTATGGAAGTTGCTGGCATCACCATGCTATATTTAAAGCCTTTAGAAAAAGTATTAGGCCAGCTTGATAGTGCTACGTTTTCCTGTTTGTACAATTTCTCACTTTGTTAAACAATGTAATGTCTAAGTTAAAATCGGGTGTCAAGAAACGTATACGGGGTTTTGCAAATTTTGGTTTGTCAAGCATTAGGGGGGCAAGAAAAATGTTAAAATTGATTGTTGTGGGAATGTACTAGATGGTGAATGTACAGTTATGAGAGAACATGATTATAAGAACGTATTGGTTAGGGGCAACTGGCAGCCTGTGGTAGCACCTTGTTAAGTACCTTAACAAGTTAGCTATCAATGACTTTTATTCTTACAAACCACTACAAAAGTGTTGTTAAAGTACCATCAGTATAATAACATCAACAAATCTGTCCATATAACCACTGAAATATCTGCTATTTATTACATTTTAAAATGAAATATTCGTGTGAGTCCAAGAAGCATGGCCAGATATTCCACTAGACCACCAGCAATGTGATTGTGAACTTTCCAAGCTCGAACTGTAGTTGTTCTATAGGTCAGCTGGCAACAAGAATGCCCACTATGGTGTTAGCACAAGAACGTGTACAAAGATGAAACATTTTGAAGCTCAAAGTCCCCAGCAGCAGAAGACTTATGAGTAAGCAAAATTTGTAGGTAATGATAAACATTTATATATAAGAAGCAAACAAATGTATTTATTGTATTTATTATTAAATGACTTTACTCGATTTGTGTGCTTCCAACCAACAAAATGTACACATTATAATGAAATATATCTTAATGTGCACGAATACTGATTGCTCACCCTTATTGTTATTCATTTATTAAGAAAATGGTATCTGGTTGGACAGAACTACAGACCATCCCTGTCTGTTGCACACTCATTAACATATTTACACCAATGCACTTAATAGAAGTTTAAAAGAAATCTATTTACTTTTGAGATATGGAGAAGTGGTTTTAGGGTCTTTGTTGGATTGCTGAGCTCAGAAACAGGCAGCACTGATTAGACAGACCATCTAACACATTGGCCCACACACAATAAGCTAGATAAGAAAAAAAAACACAATAAGGATGTCTAAAATTGTAGCTACAACAGAGGACCATTGATTTCCTGTTAGCGGAACTACTGTCTGAAAATGGAGGAGGGGGAACTCTAAGATGGCTGGATTGGTGAAGATATCGTAGTAGTACCAAATTGCACTTATTTTCCATGCTCGGATTGTTGAATCATTGACACCTAAATAGATTAGGTTCATGTATCACTGATAATGGCCCAGCCCATTGCTCGTATGTCAGCAAGCCGGTGTGTGTGTGATAAGCCCTATTGATTATGTACCATATTTAGTTCCCACGCCATCCTTTGTCCCCAGACTTGCAGATTTTCTTCTTTTCTTATTTCAGTTGGGGGAGGGGACAATGGTACAGCTGCCTAGTGGAAGGACGAGTTACTCACAGAGCAGCAAGTAGCAATCCTGGGTCCTTCCTGAATATGTCATGGTATAACTATATTTAACATTTTATTGTTTTTAGCTTTTAGGTTTAATAATAAATAAAATATAATAATAAAATCTCAAAGCGTAACGCAAAAACAGTGGAACAGTCGACACAAAAGCAGTTTTGCAGCTTTTTCCTAGAATGTTCTTGAGCAGAAGTGAGAAAAATACACCTGTACGTACGGTGTGTTTTAAAACCTTTTGTAATTTTGTAATTTAGTGCATATTACACACGATCACTAACAAACTAACAATTGATCGTGGTTCTCTAGCTTTTGTTTACATAATGAATTATGCTTTTATTTGCTACTTACGCTACTTACATCTATATAAAGCAGTTATATAGCACTATGTTGTAGTCCGTCTGAGTAACACAAAAAACCCCAGTACTTCAAATGACCGCCCTTGAGCTGTAGCTGTAAGCCTAAGTTGTTCAACGTTCCACTAAATACATCTGGACATGCAGTTTTCCTAATCTTAGACACCTTGCCTGTGTCACACATACATTTCAGCATCAAATCTCAGTTACTTTGGTCATTTTCTCATTGATTTATTTTGACAGGTTTAGCTACTATTAAATAAATGTCACTTTACAGACTTGGCAGACTCTCCTGATTAAATAAACCAGAACATGCCAAGATTTGGCTTCGTACCAAACCACATACTACTGTACTGTACTAAATGGGATGTCAAATGACTGTGTTAGTGCTTTTGCTAGTATCCTGATGGGGCACACGATGTTCTATTAGTTTATCACAGCTCAGTAAAAAATAAAAACAATCATAATTTAAACAAGAGTCTCACTGAATTATTTTCAAATAAAATGTAAAGGTCACTCGCACACCAGAGATTTTGAACTCCCAGGTTTAAGTCTTGGCTCTGCTTGCCTCGAACCTTTAGTAGATAAAGCTGACATCCAGTCCAATTTAGGCTAGGGTGAGAAGTTTATAGTAGGGTTTGGAACAAAATTGGAGGAGTACAGCTATCAGGGTGTGGCTATTCACATGTTGTGTGGCTAATTCACCAATGTGTAGGTGTATAAGGAAAGATAAATAGACGGAAGACATATTGGACAGTGCGCGTGCCTCAAACTTCATTTGATAACCTATATATAGAGTATACATCCTATATATGTAACTGCCATTTTTACCATTCTAGGCGACCATACCCTTTAGCATACATCAGCATTATTAACCAGCTTAAAACAGCCAACCAGCCAAGAGATAATGTACACCCACACAAATTAGGATTGTACCGGAGTGAATGATTAATTTTGTTTTTTTTATAAATCATTATTTAAAGAGTCATCCAGTTAACAAAATAAAGATGGCTCCCTGCTTTGTTTGGTTCCTCTCAGGTGAAGTTTTACCTTGCCACAGTCACATCAACTTGCTCAAAATGGGTTTTCAGTCTGGTGGTCTTAAACTCCATAAAGCTTTATGCCAATTTTCAAAAAAGCAAAAAAAAAACATACAAATAAAATTGGCTGGACCTAAAGATCTGTGTGAATCTGCATCTGCAAGAGAATTCATTTTTTAACAAGGGTTGGCGTAACTATGTTGGAAACCCAATCCTTTCAAAGTATCAGTACATACTTTCTGGTTCTTTCCGGTGGATTTAATAGGCTGCAACTGTTTCCTCATTGTACCCAGTCTATTCTCCCAGACAGTTGGCATCATTAGCAATATAACTCAGAGTTCTCCCTCGGGTGGCCACTGCACAGATCAATTAGCCAGAAGCCTAATGTTTACATCCGCCAGGACTGACATATTCCCTTCAGCTGCTTCCTGCTGCACTTCTTCTCCATCTTCTTTACATTTCAGTAGGTAGAAGATCTTGAGATGTCTTTTTTCCATTGATGTTTACATTTCAGTATTGGCACGCATGCTAGAATGATTTGTTTAATCTATCTAACCTCACATTGAAAATACAAAGTAAATGTATTTTACAATATAAAACACAGTATAAAAATATAACACTTTTATACATGCATATGATGTTTGGATTTTGCAAAACATGTATGAATGACCTAAAATTCCTCAGATTCAGGGCGTCCACCGCCGTTATGAACAACACGCAATAAATGTTGGGCATCAGACACCTGAGAAGAGGATCATCATAATAATAGTGATCGTAATCATTAAATGTGGTTTTATCAAGTCAAGTCAACTTTATTTCTATAGCACTTTTTCCAATAGACATTGTGTCAAAGCAACTTTACAAAATGCAGGACGAACATAAACCCCTGTTGAGCAAGCCAAGGGCTTATATTATATTTTATTTAATATACAATCAAAAAATCAAACCAAAAAAAATGGTGGGAGGGGGGCTAGCACTGGCCATGCTCCGACTCTATCCAAGTTTATTGTAGTGTGAAATGATGCTAATGCGAACTATGAGTACATACAAATTTATACTTGGCATATTTAATTTGGGGTCAGCTGTAGTCTACTGTTTAGGGTATGAGGCTAGTAATCTGAAAGATGCTGACTCAAACCTCACCAAGGCCCTTAATTACTCAGACTGTAACTGTAACTAATGTTATTAAAAGACGCTGTGGAAAAAAACGTCTGATAAAAGCTGGAAATAGATAAAATGTCTTTTTTGTCTTCTGAATGGAAGCACCTCACTGCAAGAACATTTTGGGTTTGATATCTAGGTGGAGTGGTGGGGCGAGTTTGCTTTTTGTCTGCATTTGTTTCCTCAATTTTTTCTACATTCCAAAAACACCGTACAGTTAATTATAGTGTATACCGAATTGGAGATACCCTATAGGTGTATGTGTTAAATGTTCAAGTGTTTAGTAACTGGCCTTTAAAAAGCTGAGATTGGCTCCAGCTCCCGTCCTCTATGGGCTTAATGTGATAGTCACTAAAGAAGGTGAGAGTGAGTGGATTTGTTTTCTGCTGCTGGGGATCCCTGATTGCATTCAAGGAAGGTTTATTGGTTATCACAATATGCTCCAACATGTGCACAATCTTTGGAGACCCTTTCTTTTTGTCTATGCTTTTTATACAGACACTTTGGTCTCCTAATAGGTGTTCTTGCACTGCATTCGAAGATCACATCTACTTAGCCTGATCATTCTACCCAGCAGAGACAATGGTCAATTACTGTATTTGGGCCATTGAGCCCACTTAATGTCATTCAGCTAACTGTAAGGTGAATACCCCTCTTCTGCACTTTTTGTCATTGTATTGCATTTTATCCCCATTTCCCACCAAAATCTGTACATTTAATTAGTCCTAATTTTCTCATTTTCTCCCCATGATCTTTTTATCCTTTTTTGCTGATCACAGCACCCCCTTTCCTCCCCTTTTTGCACAGTGTCTGAAAACCCACCCACATCATGTCCAGTTGTTTTGCCCCTGGCAGACATGGTGGCCAATTAGTGATTAGTATCTGCTACAGGCACTGCCAAACATGCCCACTAAATGGCACACAGCCAACTTGTGGCAACACCGAGTTTAGAACCAAGGGGTACAAAATCTAGGAACTGGTTTGCTAGTGTAACATCTGTCTGCAACTCCACTTCCAAATAAAAAATGCATCTTGCCTGCTATTATTTACCAAGGGGCCAAATTAGGCATAATTCAAACAAGCATATGCATATTGTTGCCATTTCTCAATTCTGCTGGGAGAACATAGCTGCAAATAGGCCGCAATAAACTGCCTTTGCGTGTTTACAAAGCGTGCAGCATCCTTGGCATGACGTCAAATTTGGTACAGTACTGGCTGGATAGTTCTTAGGTTAAGGTCATGAGCAAATTCCATGCATAGTTGTTGTAGTTTTGGTTCTATGTTTGCATTGTTATTATTGCTATTACCATCACTGTTATGTCAGTTGTTAATGGAAAGATAAGAAACAGTTATTCTTGCATATAGTGAGCAGTATTTTAAAAGTGGTGGTTTAATATAACATTTTAATTGTCATTCCAGCCATGGACCGTCTTCCAGAAAACAACAAATGCTAAAAATTGAATTAATAAAATGTAATTACATTATTTAAGAATATTTTCTAACCCCTGTACTCTTTAATTCACGCATAATAATAAATTCTCAACATTTCCCCCCAATCCGTACAGTGAAACACATTTACACACACTAGTGAACACACACTTGGGGACAGTAGTGAGCACACTGGTGAACGGTGGGTAAGCCTTGCCATGGCGCCCGGGTGACAGGTAGGGGTTCTGTGCCTTTCCCAAGGGCAATTTCTTCTGATCACAAGCCAAGTTTTCTAACCGCCAAGCCACATGTGCCAAATGTTCATTCATTTTCTTTCATATTGTATCTAAGGTGATGGCCTATTAAAGTGCACAATCCCACACATCTAAGTTAAAAGATTTCGTTCTATAAATACAAAACAATTTACTTCTATATGTAATATGGATATGAAATATGAAATAATACTTCAATACCAAATGTTATAAGCATTTAACACATATATGAAGATTATTTCTTTTACACTTAAAGTTAACTTTTTCTATTCAACTTGGCAGGCCATAATAATGAAATGCCTCCAAGGTATAACAGCATCTCACTATGTCCTCTCTGCAGAAGTCAGCACAAAATCATACCCAACCACTCAATGCCTCTGGCACAGTAGTTCAGTACACTATATTTAGTCTACTTTCTTTCTTGTCCACATATTAACTCAAACTAAACAGAAATAAGCAAGTTGTTAAGTAAGGATAGATCAGACTTTAGCTGCCTTTGCTAAACATGGCATTTGGGTTACTTTTAGAACTGAAAAATTGCATCACAAATGAAAAACTACAATCTGTCAGAGAGCGACTGCATCATTTCTCTCTTTATTTCTTTTTTTCCCCAGCAGGGTTTAGGAGCGGACAAAACAGGAGGCCATGCATTGGCACTGAGTGTGTTTTGATTGACCACATGGGGTTGTTGAGGACTGAACTCTGACCCAGTCCTATCAGCTAGAGACATGGTATTAGGAATTTAGACGAGGCAGTGATGGCTTTGAGGAACCAAGCAAATGAAAGACACACAAAGCATCTACACAGCACACACACACATACATAAAGTGATGACATTAGCATTTTGCGCTTTATGGCACACACTCATTGATGTTATAAATATATAGTCAATTTTGTTAAACCCCAGCTAGGCAGGACTTTTGTATGTTAAAATAATTGACATAAATTTAAAGCATTACAATGACATGAAGTTGGATTTATATATGTATATACTCTCTCACACAAACAAACACACAGACACACACACACACACATACAAGCATCTCTACAGCTCTCTCCAGTACTGATGGACAGCTTGAAGGCATACTCAGCAGCGTGTGACTCAGTACGACTCCCTGCTATGTCAATTCCTTCTTTTATTGCCAATGCTTTATCCCACACTGACTTCATAAATATGCAGCAGCTGTAGTTACAATAGTTACCCAAGATCTCTGGCACAGAAAGAGCCAGGATTGACAGTTACTACCAAGACAATGCAGGCCATTCCGTGTCCAGGGCGCCAGTGTGGACACAATAATGTGATGCAAAACATTGGCAGTGTCTTCCATCTAGCTAGTACAAACCTAAACTAGGAAAGAGTTGGGAATTAAAAAAACAATCATTTTTTTTTTTTTTTTTTTTACTTTTATTTGATTATAGATAAGACTTGTTTTGTCTGCTAAACTTTATAAAGTTATGAATTATGTGAGTTTATAAAGAGGTAAAAAATAAATAAGTAATTGAGCAATTCCACAACAGGTGACTAATCTTGTTGATAAAAAAAGGATCTTCAATTTACAAAAAACATTTACAAGAAAATTAAAACATATTTTTAATTTTAAAAACAATGTGTCTCTGTGAAAAATTGATTGAACATGATATGGACATTTTGTCCTCTACGGCACATAAATAACATCATTTAACAATTCTCAGAACTGGGAATTTCATTTTCTAAAAGCCAAGAGTACAAGATTAAGCTTAATTCTTTTGATCTTTAATCGTGGAGCACCAAGAACTGCCTCTCAACAACAGCTGATATGTGCACATGTCCAGGGGTTACTTTGCCAAACCTTTGTCCAGTTTTAATGTACACTGGAATATGTACAAATGCTACTTTAAACTTAATTCTGAAGCCTAAAGAAGCCTTATGTTAATGATTATCCAGAAGCGATGTCAACTTCTCTAGGCTCAGAGGTATCTAGGATGGATAATCTGACAGAAATTAACCAGTATATGAGTTTTGTTTTTTAAGGAAGAGAATGGACGCTGTGTGCAGAGTGTTATCAGCATCAAGTCCAAATCTAGAGTCTGTCATGAAATGGGACTTTGGCATGATTAACTTGCATCTGTGATTGTAGAAATAATTTAGTCATACATTCCAAAGAAATCATTGAGGTCTGACCTCTAGTCCACAAGTTTCAACGTTGGAATCCATCCCTCAATGGGGCGTTCTTCATATGGCAGGACACATGCACCCAGGACACACTTCCTCATACCCATGAGCAATATAGACCAATTAATTCAGCTTTCTCCAACTTTGATTTACCAGCCGCTCCACCATACTGCCCAAATGTCAATTTAAAAATGTAATGAGTTTTTAGAGGACATGACCAGCTTTAGACGTTTCTACTCAGCAAGCGATTTCTGTTTGCTGCAACACAAAATATGTTGTTGCCATGCAACTAAATGTTGGATACCAATCCAGCTCAGAAAAGTTATATTTAACAAGGTCACAACATATTGGAATTTCTTATTACAATAACTTATTACATTACCATTTAAATGCTTTACACTGTAAAAAATGGCATTGAGAGCTAGCCACCGTGTGGTTACCTGGACAGGACAGATTGGCTAATTGCATGACACAGAAAAAAAACAAACACACATAAATACACTAGAATGAACAATTTAATTTTGTGAAATTAGTCTGATAACACTGTATGCCTGCACATGTTATTGCAGTGGCTTGTATATTCTGGTTTATAGATATTTATTATTTAGTGTCTAGGTGATTTTATACAGTTTATTTGACTCAAAACATAAGACGAGGTATTGCTCTACTTCCACTCAGTTCAGTAGTATACATTTTTACATAGTATAAATACTGAGTGTATTCAAACACTTTTTATTTTATTTTATTTTATTACATGGCTTCAAGACATTTATTACCATTTATTTTTACTATTTATTGAGTTTTTTGTTTCATTTTTTTTTCTTTTTGCCTTTTGTTTTAGCAACACGAATAAATGCATCGCCTTGGTTTAAAACCATCACAGAACTACAAAATGTCCAGTGCAGTGGTGAGCTGTTTAATCTGGCCAATTGAATCATTACAAAATTGTGCTAAAAGAATTTTCTAATATTCATACTTTAAAAAGTGTCATTTATCGTATTTTATTTTCCCAAAATGCTTCCTTTAAAGTGCTTGTGTAGCACTTTATCAAAAAAGTTTGCCAACTCCTTGTTTAGAATATCTAAAATTTCTAATTTCAGGGTAAATGGTAGTTCAAAGTTCATAGTTTAAGTTTAATATGACCAACAAAATAGCAGGCTATAGTATTGTTCCAAATTCAAATTTAAAGCTCAAATGTAAAAGTGGTGACCAAGAAACCCAGCTTCATAATATCCTTCCCAGTTTTGATGTAGTGTCCTTTTACAAAAAACTTTAAACACTAGTGAATGCTAGTTGCTATCTTTTGTTGGTTGATTGATTGGTGGATTTAATTGAACTATTGGTTGGATTGTTTATAAATTGAATGATTGGTTTGTTTGTTTGTTTGTTAGTTGGTTGGTTTGTGGATTGGTAGGTAGGTTAAGTAAACATATTTGTAAGCAAGGTAGTGAAATGGTTGCATCCCAAATAAGGCAATAAATCTCGACCAGCAGAATTTTAAATGTTACAATGATAGAATTCACAATCATACACACACTGCATACACACACCACAAAAAATCCCAAAGCTTTATGGTCTATATCCGATACCTAGAGTGGAAGTTTCTAGGATGATCCAGAGCAATCTGCCAGCCCTCACCCACAGAGTTCTGCGCAATATCAGCTATTTTAGCCTTTAAGGGATTACAGTGATGTCATTGGCAAGGTCTCACCCTTATTGGCAGTACTCCTGCTGCAGGTCACTGTTAAGTCTGAGCAGCGTGGCTTTTGCATGTGCAATAATTCAGACTCTGACTTTGATGATAATAGCACTAATAATGCTCTGACAGTGACGGATGGGTGCAGGCCGTTTGCAGGCCAGTGAAGTGACCCCGAGTCCAATCACAGCACTTCCAGGTTAAATGTGACCCCAGGCAGCTTGAAATAGGGTCCTTTACAGAGCTGCAGAGGTCTTGAGGAGAGGACGAGGAGAGGAAGAAAATGAGATGGAAAACTGACAGCACAGATTTTCTCACTTTCACCACAAAGTGAAGAAAAGATTTAATGTAATACCTATTAAACTCTCAGGAGATGACATGCAGTCATTCATTTACAACCTCCTTGTGCACGTCAAATGCTATGATCACACCTCAACTGGTATCAACCAAGTCTCTTGATGAACTCAGGCGCCTTGCTTGCAGCGGTAAGATTGCTCCACCAGGCCATGTGTTAGACATTAAATGCAATCAGTGAGTGCGTTTTTTTTTTTTTGAGCAGGCAGAGAGATTGAGAGGAAAGCAGGTTGATAAATAGCAGAGCCCTTCTCATGCCTGTCTGCTTACAGGCAGCCTGAATAATCAAACCACAGCCTGTTTTCTTTATTTACGCCACCTGTCACCATGAGAGATTTATCGTTATACAGTGCAATGACTCTTGATTAGCATGAGTGTGTGGCCAACTAACTGCAAAACGTCCACTGTTTCTCATGCAAGAACAACGTTTTTGTGGGTTGTGATGTGAACAATGTCACTAAGGAAAGATGCTTTAGTGAAACTGTTTACAAAGACATACGCAACAAGGACAGATCTTCTCATGTTAAACTGTATAAGTAGAAATAAAACTTAGAAATGAAGTTTAATCTTAACAGGCTCACAAACAGACATCTGTTAACCATATAACAGGATCATCATCAGAAATAAAAGAAATCTTTCGAGCTTGTATAACACTTGAAAAAATATATCAAGTTAAGCTGTGATTATGGAAGTAATAGGATTCGAATTTCCCAATTTACAGACTTTGTAAACCTATGTTAAAACATTCCATAAACTCGATCGAGACAGTCTTTTGATTTATATGTTTTCATTTCTTTCTTTAAAAGCTGAATAATGTATACGATTAATAAGCTCTGTTGTCTTTACTCTGTTTTCACGAAATCAAGCCATTCTCTGATTCATGTACTTGGCCTACTGGTCCTCTTCTATCATTCTTAATCACCCCTTCAGCCCAGTGAGTAGAGAATTGCCAAGGAACACGCAACCTGTCAGATCCACCATGAGAAAGAATTAATTGAATCTTGTGGGTAAAGTTTGGACAATGAACGGTATGAACAGGCCGAGTAGTAAGACCCGGAGCAACCCCGCAAGTCATAACTCAGAGCTTGAGAGCGGTGGCCTGCTTGAGGAGGCACCGTCTGCCAATTGATTTACTATCATCCAAGGTCTCACCCCTCCGTATGATTATGTGCCTTATTAAGTGATCTGCTGGGCATGACAGATTTTCTTTATTAGATACTGTCCCATGATACATTTGCTACTTTTGAACTTGAGACTATTTCTTTGAATTGGCTCATAGTTCTGCTTCAGCATCATTTGAATTGATATCTATTCTACCTTGCCTGATGAATGTGCACAAGGCCATGTTTAAAAGGGATCAAAATAATTTGAGTCCCTTTTATACTTATGAGGCACTAAGTGCTGAGAGTACAATATATAAGGATGGGGCAGGTTCATGAGCAGCTCTGAAATCTAACAACATCTTTTATTATTAGCTTATCCAGACTTATTGCAACTGAAGATAATTGAACTAAGGCACTTAAAGACAATTTTATAATCATGTTTGTTTTCTGCCGTATTGCCTCCATTGGGTCCCTAAAAAAGCTGAGTAATAATATATATTTGTTAAGATTTAACATTTCTATGTAATTTAAGGTTTTTTTATTCACAGTTAGGCACACATTTATTTTAGTTTGTTGTCTTTAATTTTAATTAATGTAGTTTCTTTATTGCGTTCATCGTGAGATGAAAAAGGATTTAGCATTCTGCATTCTTTGCAGAGTGTTTGCATACAATGACTAGAGATAGATAGATATATAGATAGAACTTTATTCATCCCTTTGGGTGGTTCCCTCAGGGAAATTGAGGTCCCAGTAGCATTATAATTACACAC
>JAOUQU010000017.1:2644178-2661526 GCA_028566735.1 Ammoglanis amapaensis | reverse complement strand
TTTTTGTGTGTATTGGGGGTATTCCTGCATCATGTCCATTTCATATCACAGAGCCATATACTGGGGATGGAAAGAGGAAGGTAAACAACCTGCACTCCTGTGTGTACACACATTAGCCAATGTTTTCTCTGGTCAGCTGTGATTCATTAAAAAACCACCTAAATGCAAAGCAAAATACAAATATAAAGATCCCACATCGAACATTTCTATATAACTACGACCTTAAATAAGGTGCACACACCTGCTGGTGATCGGCTGTAATTACCAGGTCTGTTATAAAAGTCTCACATAAACAGCAACTTGTAACATAAGTGGAATACAAGATAGATTTAAGGAAGATTACTGACAGTAAAGAACCCCAGAAGTATCACTATGCAATAGGTAAAAAAAACTATCGTCACATATACCGTTTATTGTATGCTATAGCAAATGTTTATATTCATAAGTGGATTTATAAGTCTGGCCTTTAGTCTAGGATTGAGTTTAAGCTAATATTTGTCAACCTGCTGTTGCAAAGTGAGGAGGCTGATTTTTTGGATGTGATAAATTGTTTATATTTCGTTATGTTTTTGTGTGTGTATATGAGTGATGTGCCTGTGCACGTGCATACTTAATGTGGCTCTTTGCAGAACATAGTAACATAGTCCCTGGTTGGTTGGCTGGCCACCCCTGCACTAAAACATAACATGAAAACATGAAGTGTACAATTTGGGCTGCACTGTGTATTTTAAATGTACGAATATGTAAAAAAGATCACAGTAGACTATTTTATAAATTAACAAACGTTCAGATTTGTAGTTTTCATTAAATAGATACAGAAACACTAAAGAATACAATAACTAAAGGTAAGTTACGTTAGCTTGCAATATATTCTTTAGGATTAAATTTGTTTTTTTCTATAAATGTTTATTTATTACAATTTTTTTTGTTATATTTCTGGTCACCTCAAATCTATTTAAGAACCAATGTTTTGGTGGTGCATATATCTACCTTTAAACATATGAACATGTCATAAATAAATACTTAATAATTTCAGCACTTCTCTTTCCAGTTTTCACCATTTTCTTTCATCTTTCATAATTTTGCTCTGTCAGTTGGTGGGCCCTGAGCCGAGGTTGTCAGGGCAACTGGTGGCTTGGCGACCGGGCATGACTGGTTGCCATGGGTGGCAGGTGCCATAATGGCCAGGTTGGCATAGTTTCCAGAAGAATGGGCACAGAAATGCCAGCTGTCCACTCTCCTTATCCTCCTTTTTACACACACACACACACACACACACACGCACACGCACACGCACACACACAAATTAATTTTGAAATTCTAGATTTGAGCTTCCGATCATTCTAAAACATCTTTTCTAATTCTTGAGTGCCAGAATAGTAATTAAAATGAATTCTGATTCATTATATAACTAAAATCTAAAACTGTAAGAAATCCTTGAAGGATTATAATTTTTTGAGTTGTTTGCAGACTATAAAAAGTAATAATTAAATGAAATTAGTCGATTGGTCAGTAGTATAATTAAAATGTCATGGACCGTGAAATGAGTCGTTTTCTAGTATAATATGCAAATTGCTGTTAAATACCAAATTTAATGTTTGTGTCATTTTATCTCCTGTTTACTGCTTCATTTGTGACAATTAAGTTTACATGTATACAGTTAATAAGAGCTCAAAAAACGACTCTGGTAACTTGAGTTTCCAACTGATTCTGTGGATGCAAAGAAGGTTATGTAAAAACACAAAGATTGTTGCTGAATGTTCTAGACTTAATGGTTAATTTAGAAATGTATTGTAATTTTTTCAGTTATTTTATGTATTATTATTTGATAATTCAGTGTCATGATTGCCATAATTTTCTGTGAAATCAGTGTAAAAATCAGGGGGACTCGAAGCTAAGCACATTTTCTTGTTACTTTAGACGAATACTATAACCTGATTTGGATGTTTTGTTATATTTGACAAACTTTATATATTTTTTCATGCAGTTAAGTATGCTACATTGCTTAGATGTCTGGATTGTTGATACAATGTCTTTAGATCAGGTATTTCTGAGAATAGATTCAATCATAGCATGAAGGCTATGGTAACAAAATCTTTCTGGAAACAAAACAGAATTTTTATACGAAGTAGAATAGGCCATGACCGAGACAGCTCTTAGAAAGAATAATATTATCTGTCATAGATATCATTTTCATTGGTTGTGCCACACAATGCTTAGGAATCCTTTTGTTATATTTGAAATCAATGTGTGTCTTCTAAAACTGAATATTCTATATACAGGGATGTACACTTTTTAAGTGCATAGAAAATGCACACGCTTGAAAGTATGAATAAGCCATACACTTCTCGTATTTCTTGGGAAAATCAAAGACCAGGACAAGGAGAATCCCTGTACGCTAGGTTCAGGAGGATGATCTGCTGACATAATTGTCAGATTGTAAAAACTATTCTCAGAGTAACAGTGCTGAGAGAGTTGATTAGCCTCCCTAGTCTTGATTCCAGATGCCACAAATTCGGTCTGTATCCTCCCGCAGTTTCGCCATGGGGGCTGATTTATTCTCAGGAACCTAAAGCAGATGGAACATGTCTGACAATGCAGAGTCAGGGCTCTTATATGATTCCCACTAGGAAATAGCAAAGTTGTATTTAAAATGTCCTTTCTGCTGTATTGAAGAGGGAGTACTTTGGTTATTGGCCTTGTTAACATTTAAAAATTAGGGCTCACCATACTCAAATACACAAAATAATATTGGCGATCAGCAGTCTTTCTTTGAGACATTATGCAATGACCAGAACTACTCATTGTTATATTAGTGCTGTTCTGGGGCCTTTAAAATCAGTGAGTCGTTTAGGACTTTTAAAACTCCATTAACCGTACTGTATTCTCACCATGGAAACTAAGCTCAAAGACAATGTCGTATATATTATGATTTTAAATAACATCACATACCATTATAAAACATAACTTTTTATGCATTTCTATTAGTATTTTAGTTTTTCTATTTCTATTTTAAGCACTTTATTTTAATTTTAGGACTTTATACCTGCTCTTTTTGGAGACTACATTATAAAACACAAAAAAATAATTGTGAATTTCAAGCTATTTTGCCTTATGCAATGGCACTGATTATTTTAAATGCACAATCCCAAGCATTTTGAAGTGCTCCATTATTGCCACTGGAGAAAGATGGTACCAATGCTGTATATAAAATCCATCTTTAAAAAGCTAATTACTGGTATAGAAACAAAGCCACTCCATTGTTGCTACTGTTGTTTAAAATAATTGTTCCAATGTCTTGTGGAGAATCTTCATTCCCCTTCTGTGCTCCCTTGTGCAACTGGAATACAAATCTTTTTAGATTTTGTGTAGAAAGTTCTTAGTGTTGATGCCAAGTTTGTTTTGCTGTACAGTGCTGCAAATTACAAAGCCACCCTCTTAAATTCTATTCTATTCAGCAAATGATTTCATCAACATCATGTGGTATGATACTAATTGCTCTTTAGACAGAATCAACAGTTTGCACATTGTGACAAAGTATTAATACTGTATGTTTTTATCTATTCCTATTTGTATGTTGTAAGTAGCATCTATATATAAAACTTAATACTTGCCATGCAAATCCAAAGCATTTAATCAACAGTCAACAGTATTTAGAAATGGACAACCAAATTGTGTATGTGTGTGTGTATATATGCCGGCTCTGCATTAAACTGTTACCTCATCCTGGTGCCTCAAGCTGGGATGATCTTACATTTACAGCGTTTTACAGACGCCTTCATCCAAAGCGATATACAATTCAATTTACAATGTACAGTCTGTCTAAAATGTATGTGGATGTACAGTGGTGAGGTTTGAACTGGCCCTGTACCCTAAGCACCAGGCTATGACTGGCCATACAATCCTTAAGCAGCTATAGAAAGATAAGGTCAAAATCCTAAAAAAACCCCAAACATATGTATTTCTTTAATATACGAAGTCATGCTTCTGATTGACTTGCCTGATTGTTATTGAAACATTCTTTACTTTGTTTTTTGTCAATGTAGTTACTAGACAGCCACCCAGCTTACTATGTTTTTGGTTATAAGATCTGGTTATATAGCTGTAGGAGGACCAACAAGGCCATAAGCAGGTAATCAAATTAAAAGTTTAATTAACGTGGTAAAGGTGCCTCATACTGCAGATTGCATATTACAATAAAGTGATTTATTTAGATTTTTAAGTCATGCTTTACACTTCACTCAAATTCATGCACATACACACGGCTGTCATTTTTAAAATTGTTATTGTCCTACAAGTTCAAATCAAACATGATACTTTCTCCAATTCATTTAGTCGGAGCATTATTTAGTAAACCAATCAGAGTCGGATAGGTTTTATTGGCATTTCAGCTACGTACAAGTACAAATGAAACAAAACGTCCTTCCTCCAGGATGGTGCATTGCAAAACAGTGCAATATAATACACAGTGCAGGTACATAGCAGGTAATAATATTATAAATACAAAATAACGCCTATAATATTATTATAATACAAAATTATCTAAAATAAACATTCTTAAAGTAAACGAATAATTGCAAACAAGACTACAGATGAGTGTAAGCACAAGATATTGCATAAACGATGTGCGAGGTAGAAATGTTAGCAGCAGAGATAAAACACATTAAGTTGTTAAAGTAAAAGTGCAAAACTTTTGCAAATTTAAAGGTAATACTGTCACAGTAACAGCAGCAGAAAGCTGTATTAGGAGCAAAAAATGCTAAATGTAACATGGTGCAGACACAAAGAGAACATGCAAAGCTTAGACAGAAAGGACTTAGAACTTACCTTGGGTTAGATCGCAGGACATTCTTGATGTGTGCTGTCAATTAGAGTAAACAAGTGAAGGGGTAAATATGTGGTATGAAGCCCTTTAATTTCTATTTCTAACATTATGTCCAGTGTTCTATCCTAATTAGAACAAAAAAATCAATAAGATACCCATAGGTTATATAAAATATATAATACATCATGCAAAAGTGGAATAACACTTGACTGCCCGGAATGATGACTATGATTTTGAATAACTTCAAAATCATTGAGCATAAAGATTTGAGAAGGTTTGGCTAGGGCCAAATGGTAATGGCTAGGCATATGGGTCAGTGCATTTCAAACAGTGTAGCTGTTGAGGGGATTTCCTAGTCTGCAATGGTTAGCATCTATTAAAAACGGTCCAAGCTAGAAACGGTGGACCTGGCCGGCCAAGACTTGGTCTGATCGAAAGATGTCTAGGATTGCATCACAGTTACAGAACAGCAACAAAAAGACCAACATGTTAGAAATATAGTCCTAATGTTATGCATGATCAGTGTATACATCTATAATCTGTGGTTTTGGATGGAACAAAACTTATTCAGTGTAAATCTCAGAACAAGAGGCAGGAGATTGTGACCCAGAGCACCACCTTCACCCCTGCCATCATTTTCCTGCCTGCATGAACACAGCAAGTTCTTCATTAGCAGAGGAAATCATCCCCCATCCTTTCACTCCCCATCTCTAAATGTCAGAGAGAAAAGAGGCGTGTGTGTGTAAAGATGCCAGATGGATGGTGGCATGAGACACTATTTCATGTTTCAGTGTGCCACACGCTGTGGGCAGGAGATGTACGTGTGCGTGTGTGTGTGTGTGTGTGTGTGTGTGGGTGTGTGTGTGTCTGCGCGCACAAGGGTATCAAAGTATGTGTGTAAGAGTCTGCAGCGTCTGTGCACAGCGAGAGATTAATTCTGCTAAATTAATTGGGCTGAGATTGAAAATGAGAGAGCGAGCGGGTCGCAGCTGAGTGCACAAGCCACCCGCCTCGCCCCTGCGAGCGCAACACACACATGCTTATTTGCGCGACACCCCTGTTTGTTTGCGAGTGTCGGCCCACGCACACACCCGTCGCTAAAGCAGAACGTATATATGCACAAGCTGCTGTAGTCAGAATTGTATTCAAACTCTGTTCCTCACACACTAACCGTGGTGTGTAGGGGCACAATGTGGTGCTTTAGAGATGGAAGGATGCTATAAATCTCTTCCCCCAGAGGAGTCTGGACTGTGCTGGGAGGAAAAAGAACATTGCCATCTGGAGGAGGAGACATCGAGACTGGGGAAAAAAAATCGAACAGCAGACATTTTACTATCAAAACACAATTGGTGGAACGTTTGATCATGGGAACTTGATCATGGTGGACAAGCGTGGCCAGTTCTGTAGGACAAGGTTAGGACTTAGGTGACATCACGAGGCATGCCTACAACAGATGCCTACAGACACAGTTATGCAATTAACATCCTAGCATGTCCTACTGGGATAAAAATGTGCCTTAAAGGCTTATTTGACCTTGTTTTGTAGGTCAAGATGGCACAAAAGAGAATTTTTGAACAGATGTTAGGGGCTTCAGTCACAAAGGCAGTTTAGCAGTGCAATATTTAATGGGTTTTATGTTTTGTAAGATGTGTGGCATATACACTGATTAGGCATTACATTATGTCCACTATCCTAATATTGTGTTCATGCTTTTGCAATTTTGGAATTCTGATGTGTATTCTCATGTCCATGTCAGAACCAGCATGAACTTCTTCAGCAATTTGAGTTACAGTAGCTCCGCTATTGGAGCCAAGCAGTCTTTCTTGATGTGCATCAATGAGCCTGGATTGCTTCATTGCTAGTCATCAAAATAATAATATTTTTTTTAATTTTAGTAAAAAACTACAAAAACTGACCAGAAGAACCGATTGTGCGGCTATAGGTGCAAGAAGAGCGAGGCTTGGTCACCAGCTTGTGATACAGTGATGATATGGTGATGTTTCCCCTACTGAACATAGCTCTAAGGGGGTCATGTTTGGTGCCATTATTAATACAAAACTTGTTAAGTGTTTGTTAGTGTTGGCCATTTTGTTGCCCATCATCCAATTGCCAGTTTACCACTGTTACCTTCCTTTGACCACATTTAATAGATAATGACCACTGCAAACCAGAAACACAACATAAGAGCTGCAGGTCTGGCCATTAAATTTGTTTGGTCCTTGTCAGACATTTGTTTCGCTTTTAATGTAAACTTATGGTGTGCAGTCATGAGTGTGGTCATCTCTGCCCAGTATATCCCACCCAGAAATTGTGCCACGATAAAGATAGTCAGTTTTACTTTATTTATCATATCTACATGACAATGGACAAAATTGTTCTTCTTCTTCTGGCTGCTGCAGCACTCTGTGGTCTGCATTTGGCATGATTCTTAATGTGACTCAGACAGGCACTACAGTGCACTGGTTTATGCATGTCATTGGCTAGGTACCTAGCAATTCAGGGTCTCCAAAACAACGTCCTGCTGTGAGATTAGCCACTTTGACAAAACAAAGAGGTTTGATAAGTCGATTGAAAATCGTCCAAATTTCATTTAAATTGTCATTTTTGTTTTTGAATTTATACATTTAAGTGACTTAAGGTTCAAGTTTAAAAGATTTAGGGTAAATCCAAGTTGCTATTTTAGCCTTTTGTATTTTTACCCATCCGTGCCATGAAAGAAGCAAAGACAAAGTGTGAGAAGCGCCTTTACCAGTGTAGCTCCGTGTATTTGTACAGAGCTCAGTTGCGCTCGAATGAGCAACTCAATTATCCCCGTTAATACTGCCTCAGTCTCGAACACAGATCCCATTACACAAAAACACATCGCCTCTAGGCTAAACACACACATACACACACGCAGTGACAACGGGATGCTGCCTGCGCTCGTATACACACACACAGTGATTTATAATGAAGTGAGGATTTGTATCAAGATGAAAATGAAGCATTTTATAGCTTCGAATGTTAGATCCGTGCAAACCAATCACACACATCCAATAAATTAAAACGTAGCAAAATTAGGAACCTGTCTAAAGACATTTATTGTAGCGTAGCTGAAATACAGCTAGACTTACTAGACAGGATTGTTCATTCTGTCCAAAAAAAAGTCTCGTTCATCTATTGACGATCGTCCCAGAGGCCCACACTGGAGGACACCATGGTGCCTCTATGCTAAAATGATTTTGGAGAAGCAAAAAGTTTTCTTGATATTTGCTTTCAATGATTAAATGTAATGTTATTTCTTTTTGTGTTTACTTACTGGTTCTTTTTTATTTACCCTATTTTTTTTACTATGAAGTGCACCTAAAAGGTTTTAATTGTCTAAACCATCGACCGTGCACCTTGTAATCTTGGTCTTATGTATTAATTCTGATCTCTGCTTTTTGGTCTCAAACTGATTTTATTGTTGAAGCTTATGGCTACTGTATTCGAGAGTCTTGTGGTATTTAATGTGTTACATCCTAGGACTTTTTATGTAGATTCTGACTTGGTCTCTCACCGTCTCACTAGTCTCACTTATTTTCCCGCAGGACCACAACTCCTCGAATGCACTTCATCTGATCGTGTGTTTGGGCTCCACCAACCACGTCTCCATCTCGTGCTCGTCATCTCCAGAGTTCTAATTTATCGCATACAGTAGTTTGTAATTTACATCTGTATTT
This sequence comes from Ammoglanis amapaensis, assembly GCA_028566735.1. Classification (NCBI taxonomy): domain Eukaryota; kingdom Metazoa; phylum Chordata; class Actinopteri; order Siluriformes; family Trichomycteridae; genus Ammoglanis; species Ammoglanis amapaensis. The sequence goes on along the minus strand of JAOUQU010000017.1, from coordinate 2,653,000 downwards.
AAACACTTTCATTATTGCTGTCCTGTCAGTGACTTACCGAGTGTTTCTAGATCTTGTGCTTCCATGTAGGACCAATTTTGTCTGTTTTCTTTATTTACTGTGTGGATTTTCTGGTTTTTGGACTCGTTTTGTTCCTGGTTACGCTTTTGTCTCCCATTCTTGCTTTGTATAACAAAGCCGCTTTTAGTTTTTATCCACAAGCATCTGAATAATATGGTGTGCCTTATAATCCGGTGTGCCTAATGGTCCAAAAAATACGGTACATATTTATTCTGTATTGTGCTTTGGGTGTTAAATTAAATGGCTCTTTCGTTTCTTGCTTACGTGCATTTGGCCATCTCCTCTGCCATTTTATCTAGTTGTAAACAGCTGTCTTTTCATGCACTGGTTTTGCTATTTGGTCAGAACAGGCTGTGCTAATCTGTCACTGTAAGTTGTTCACGGGTTGGTGTTTGCCTGGATCATGCCAGGTAGATGGTTTTTAATATCGAAGATTTCATACACCAAAAAGGAAGAAAAACACAGATTTGATAGGTGTTTGAAAGCTATAGTTGAGTTGATTGTTATCCATCTGTCGTCTTTGGAAAGCGGTAACACCCATTCAAGCAGTCCCACAGTTTTATCCTGTGCTTTAGCTTTAAGTAGGCTTTAATACAGAATTATGATTCATTTATCATTTCAGCATTTCTAAAAAAAAAGAAAAAGAAAAGACATTTTGATTGTCTCTTCATGTGACCACAACCTCGATCTCAGGTCCGGAAAAACCCAAACAAATCGAAGAAAAAAAAAGTGTCAGTGAGGACAGATTGATGCATCTCTCATCTCCAGCATGACTGCACATAGCTCATCATTATTGTCAAATCCAACACATGGATGGGGAGGTGGGGGTGGAGATTAGGAGGGTAGCTTTTTCCTCCTTCATCTTTTTTAAGACTCTTGCTTGAGTCTAATCTAAAGGAGTGTGACCCACAGCCGTACTATTACAGCTCTGCAATGCCAAGACCGGAGCAAAGATATCAGTCTCTTCATTCAACTGGTCCTGAGTCACTGCTCATGTACACCGTGTATATATATATATATACACACACACACACACACGCACACACACACACAAACACCAATAACACACATTAACGCTACCAAGACTCGGGACCTGACTCAAATCAGAACTGAACAAACTTAACATAAATTCAAGTTAAACTATTTGGACTACTGGGAAACAATGCATCTTGTAAACTAAACTCCAAATATAAACTACTGTCTCTAAATAGACTAAATTGTGTAGCTCATTATCTCAACACAATGGCTGACTTAAACTCAGAAATACCTTGACGTATTACCGACTCTCTGTACCCCGCTTGGTCATCGAGATAAGATGACAAATACAGTTGAGACTTGATACAAGTAATTCTTACTTGAACGTTATTAGTCAAAAAAGTTTTTCATTCAACAAAATAATCCTCAATTAAATCTTTCCTCCAAATCCAAGAACCCAAACCACTTTATTGGTGACCTCTCCACCAAGCCAACCACACAGATTTAAGGACAAATATATCTGGTAATTTGTAAAGTAACACACACTGACAACAAATATGTGACCCAGGCTAAAGTTGCCAGATGTAATATTGAGATAAAGAGCATCCAAGTAAATAAAGTAAGAAAAATGTCAAAATGCAATTAATGGTGAAATTTGTTTGTGATTTTATTCACCTTACATTTTCATTTTCCACTGGAAAAAAAAACGGAAGTCAAGTCTAAAAACTTAAATTTCTAACATATTTTGTTATGTAATCAGGATGTACTCGTCATAAGTAGCAGAATTTTACAAGAAATGTCAGAAATCGCTTGAGATGTCAGAAAATTGCTTTTATTTTGTGACACACAGAAAAAAATATGAGAAAAATATTGAAATATATTTTATTACCTAAAATATGAGAATTATCAGTGTTAAATGTTATTATTTTTTTTATTAAAATTTCTGCAGTCCACGTTTTGCCAAATATTTGATTTGGATGAACTTGACTTAATATATAAATCACCAAAATGACTCTATTTGGGTCATCACAGACAGGATCACATATAGCTACAAAAACCCCCGAACCCCCCCAAAGCAAATGGCAAAAATGGTACAAGGTTATACGAACATGGATAAATGGAGCTCCTTTGTCAAAGGTACTTCACTATCCAGAGCCAACATATACGAAGAAAGCTTTAGTTCTTGTGCATATCTGCTCCTCTTCAATCCCGACAGAGTACGTTTTTTCTTCTTTGTGAATAAAAAATGAGTCCCTGTGTCCTTGCATTGTCTCTTTTCTTGAACAAAATTCCACAGTCTGCTCAGCTCTGCTTTTAAAGTTATGGCAGCAAGCCTCTGTGTTTACCAGATTGGACTTGCATAGCACAAACAGCCTTAATACAGTGCGGCAGATGGATATACTGAGGACATTTTTCATCACCCCTATGGGTCCATACGAATATAGTGTGATGCTCTTCAGACTCATTAATGCTTCGACCATCTTCTAGCACTTCATATATACTCTGGGAAGCACTGGGACATCAATTTTCTCTAATTTGTTTTAGTATATGTACTGTCATCGTGTATGATCATGTGCTACCCCAGCTTGTGGGTAGATCTGACCAAAATCAAGATCATCACTGAATGCCATCATCTCATCTAGATAAATTTCCATAGAAACATTATACATTAAAAGGATGAATAATTCTTGGGTTCACAAAATAACTGAATTTTTACTAAATTCTCAGCTGTTAAGGTAAGTATAAAGCATATTTATTTGAATTTTTTTTGTGCTTTTTTTCTTATGTAATAGTAAGAAAACATTGTCATAGTGTTCGTGTATTGGTGGTTTGACAAGTTTACTTCATTTACCTATTTCAAGACAGTGTTTTGGTTTGACTTGTCTACTGAGTTGGATCCTTACTACTCGTACGTTTGCAAGATTAGTTGTTTTATAAGGATTTTAATAATATGTTTACACTTTTGGTTATATTAGTAAAACACACACAGTAGTTCATTGGATTGTATCTCCAATTTATCTAATCTTCATGTTTTTGGATTGTAGGAAAAACCCCAATCACCCACTATACCCATGCAGACATGATAACTTTCAAATTAAACACAGAATAGATCTGGACATTCTTATCTAGGGATCGAACCCTTGACCTTGTTACTGTGACGTCACTGTGCTATTTAGCTATCAAGAATGTAAAACCCCTCCCACACACACACGCACTTTCCCAGCACTTGATCATCTTTTGTTGTTGTTTTGCACAATTATTTCATGCTCAGTGAAATTGACTTTCAAAACTATTTGTGTAGCACTAACATGAAGCTCGTGAAACTTTGTGCATAATGCTAGGATGGTAAAGCAAGGTCAGCTTCCTGCTTCCTGATTGGCTAATTTCCTAAAAATGAACAGGGATGTAGAGTGGGTGTTTGCTTAAGCATCCTGTCTGGGGTGTGTTCAAGCAATTGAGCAAGAAAGAGAGGGTCAAACAGAACATACAGCAAAACTCCATTACACTAAAAGACCAATTCAACGGAAGGAAAACAGACAATACCAATTAGGCAAGAGATAAATGATAGCTGGTGGTCTGTGGCTTCATAAGGAAAAACCGCAGATGTAGCAGAATTTGTCTGAGATAGCCTTTCCCATGCCTGCCAATCAAAACTTAGCCATAACTTTAGAGCCATACTGTACACTGAAAAATGCCTTCCTGTACAGATACCTAATCTTGTTTAAATAAATGAATAAAACTGCTGTTCTGACAAACAAGTGCTGACAAATATAAGATCTGGAAAGCATCATGTACTAAAGCTTAATACTTAGCTCTCGAGATGGATACAGAACGATTTAACGTAAGCATAAAAACTACTTAAAAGCTTCGATGGCATAAAAAACAGTGATGGTGTGCAGTTTCACAGTGTTATACAATGGTACACTGCAACTCGACAGGTTCCTTGTGAGGTGTTTAGTTTAAAAGCTCTTTTAAAGAGTTTTTTATTTAATAAAATAAATAATAAATTTAATTTGTAACTTGTAATTAACTGTAATTGGGGTCAGAGCGCAGAGTCAGCCAACGTACAGCGCCCCTTGAGCAAGGGACCCAACAGTGGCTGTGTAGCAGAGCCTAGATTTGAACCCCCAACCTTTGGGTTCATAGCCTAACGCTCTACCCACTAGACTGTCCCTATTTGTATAGCATGTTAATATGTTTATGATTTAAACAAATGCAAACTAATGGGACTGTATCTGTAACATATTGTATAACCTTCAGTAGAGGGAAACCAACGATTTAAATGTTTGCCAAATCAGCTATAAAAACTTTTCACTTTTTTAATTGTGGAATCAAATAAGAACCAAGTAATAATAAGCTTTTTCTGACCAAACCATGGCAGGAACTTAACAGGACACACATTGGTGAGTAGATTGTCTAATGGTAGCATTACTGACTGCAGATCAGAAGGTTCTATGTGCAGTTTCCATGTTTCACCTGTTTGTGTGTTTTTCCACTAAATGTTCAAAGACGCACAGGGTCAGGGTCACTAAAGCTCTCCTTAGTTGTGTATGTGCAGTCTATTGGTAAACCCAACAAAAGCTTTAACACTAGATCAGAAACAAAACAATTTAGGGTCATGTAAAATCATACACATTGTTGATATAGAATAGGTTTTGTCATGGTCGTCCCTTTTACACAACCCTGTTATTTATCCGAGCTTGGGAACTAGCACTTCAATGGATTGGTTTGTGCATCCAGCCTACTTGTGTCAATGAACAAGGAAGTTCACGCCTTTGGCGCTGGAGTGCTAGTAAAAAACTCTCCACATAGGCACCTAACTTTTTTTATACAACTCCACTACTTTTATATCAAATGAATATACTCAATATGCAATTTGACCAGTTCTACCCCTACTGATTACAGGAAGGGCCTGCATGAAGACCCAGTCTATGCTCAAATAATGAAATCGAGCTATTACAAAGAACTCGCACACATTCTTTCACAATTTCCTTTCAAACACATTTCCACTCACCTATGTATCCGACAAAGGGTCAAGTGGAGTCATGTCATGAGCTGCAGACCCCAATCAAGGACCCCACTCAATGAGTTATCAGTCCATCCCAATGAAAAAATGGAGGTCAGAGCCAGAGACGTTCCCCAACGATTCTAGCCATGCAGCAACTCTGTTAACGACCTCAGCAGTAAACAGGAAATTATGGACAGAGTGCATCTTATCGATTCCATTTCTTCAAAATCTGAAGTGGTGGGTCTTAAGAGGAATTTGTTTGAGTGTGCATGTGTGAAATATGGCTAGGATGGACATTTTATTGTTGTGTAAAGAGGCAATGATTGTAGAAGCTTTGCTAAGTATGCTTGGAGCCAGACAGAGTTAATCAAGACTGGTATGGAAAGAGCTGCTGGCTGCAGAACCTTCTGTACATGGTAGCTGATCGAGAATCAAGTACAGCGTCAATGCATTTAACCTCTTTCTCCAAATTTAACATTTGCCTATGCTAGTGGAGACCCAACGCCATTCAAGAAAGGTGTAAATTGGCCTGACACACATTCCATCTTAGTGTGCAGTTCTACTGATCCATCTTTACTCATACTTTAATGAATTTGGTTTTATATAAACACACCCTGAGCAGAACAGGAGCCCTGGTCAACCAAGGTCATTAGTGTTAGCATTGTGTTGTAAGTCCAGTCTTTCCCACACAACTTGACTAGCAATCAGACAGCCACTGGTTAAAGCCCTAGTATCAGATTGCTGTTTTGGACCTTGTGGAAGCCCCCTAACCCTCAATGGCTCCGACTGTATCCGACTGTAAGCATCTGCTCGATCTTTAATTTCTAGCTTATCAATCTTTCAAAAATGTAAACCTAATTAGCCATTTTCTTTGCTGCAGGGCACCCAGCTGACCAATATCATAGCCGAAATGAATTCTTATTATTCTGTGATTAGATTCATTCATGATAAAAATTCTGAATGTTGAATAGAATGAGGGGAAAGTGAAAACTGGTGAAAAAAAAACAGCAGGGATGAAACGATTCTCTATTTTTTAAGCTGCAGGAATGCACATACTCTCTGCACATGGACTGCACTCAAGGAAAAAAAAGGAAGTATGGAGCCCTTGATGTGTCAATGCAGCCTTGCTTCCCCGTCCTTCAAATAACAAATCCGTGCACCCTCCAATGACGACCAAGGCCGGCGGTCGAGCGCTTGGTTCACACGCAATAGTTTCGAGAACAAAAAACAACATCGGTGTCAGATTTACGATCTGGGAATGACCCAAACCTCCTATCGTAGCCACAGGTGAGAGCAGAAAAACAACGGCAGGGATTCACTGCCGCTCTGCACTGAGCATGCCTGGTTACTCAGGAAATGTGCATTTGGAAAACATAAAGCACTCTGGGAAGTCTGTGTGGGAAGTGACCCCAGTGACGTGAAGGATGACCCCTGGTGCTGCCCGATGCCTGCTTTAATAGGAGTTGAGAGGAACTGAAAAACTAAAATGCTGCCAGGCCCAGGAGGCTTCAGCAAACACTGGCATGAACCATCTAGCCTGATGTCTTCTCTCTCTCTGCTTCAAAAGATTGATTTTGTTTGACTCAGACACGGGGTGGAGTAAGCGATGAGGAAGCTGAACAGTCTTGTGGAGAAAACTCTTGACTCTCACATGGTCTAAAAATAAATGGGTGCTTTTTTGCTATTTAACAGACTTTCTGCATGATGTTTTGAAGGCAGCAAGCATAGCTCATTATTATCCCTTGTCATGTCAGAAATGGACTTTTGCTTGCTGACAACAGTCTGGATGGCCCTTTTCATCTTTGGATTGGAACACATTTCCACTGTGTGTTGGTCCATCTTGAATGCACTCAACCTAGAGAGATCGAGACTAAAACAAATTGCACATGACATTTCTGCATGTAATTCTATGTTTTGATACTTGACAAAGATGACAAAGTAATTCTTTGCCCATGTTATGTCACCTATTGCTGAATGGTTTGACTTGATGCAGTCCAGGCTACAGACTTTGAGGAGTTATGCTTAAGCTTGTAACTTTATTTTTATGCACTGCAATTCCTCCCAGTTCCTTGAACCACCAAAACCTTTTTCTTTAAAGTACGTTGATTTGACCAAATGGACAGCCTATAGCCTTCATTGACCATCACGGACTGCTTTTACATAAAACCACGATTACAATGATCAGTTAACAACACGTGTTTGTTCCCCCCCCCCCCAGATTTTAGACTTTACATGACCCATGAGCTCATTTGAATTTCCATTTTTTCCACTATTAAACAAATATATAGATAAGTTTAAGGGTAATTAATATTCCCGACCATCCTTGAACAAAATGCATGGAGTCGCTTTTAATGTATTCGGTCGCTAACTGATCAGAGTCATTAGGCATATGCACATTAGCATTTTATTTATTCTCACTTGTATAGCCTTTGGTCTACAATACCCGGCTGGCTAGCTCAGGATACACTAACTTAGCTCAAGCGCAGCAAGGTACTTATCTACTCTTATGATAACCCTCATTAATGCTCAGCAGTTATCATCAAGTACATTTGAAGTGTATTCATAATAGCAACTTTTCTGCAAGTCAGATTTATTTAGCTTAATTTTAGCAGTATAATGTTATAGATTTTATACATTTTTGGTCATTTGCAGTAGAAGTTTACTGTAGCGTTGGAAACATTTTACCATGCAAACATCTGAGAGTATGAATAAAAAAAAAAACATGACAAGTGCATGAAAAACAGCTATTTGCACGAGTACAAAATTTAATCTTGATGTTTATTTGTATAAAGGTTTATAAAATGTGTGATCTGGTGATTACAGAACTGGACTTGCGGTCACAATTGAAGTGCCTTTGAGCAAGGCTAAGAACCCTTAACCACTCCTTAAGACTTTATAGGTCTAAAGGTGTATAAGGTTATTTATCTGCAAATTCAGGCTTGTCAGTAACACTTATTATATGTTTATTGGTACACAAGAGGAGCTGTTAACTGACATGCAAGTGATTTTGACTTAAGAATGACTCCTCAGAACCAAGCCAAGTTTTCACTGTACCACCTTTAAACAACTCACTGAGTTTATGCTGAGCCTGGAAAAAAGAGCACAAAAAATGAATGTCTTCCATTAAATTCTTCCATTACACTATCCAACCCTGTAATATTGTAATGCTCTAAATATGGCTTTTCTTGAAACTTCCATCCTTTGGTTAGAAAATATCTAAACAGTGGTACCTCAGTTGTTAGAGCTTAGGGCTGTTAGGGCTATCAATCGAGAGGCTGACCACAGATCTGTTTGGTGGAAAAATCAGTTGGTAATTGTACAGTAAGGCTCAGAAATATTTAGGACATTGACACAAATTTGACCGTTTGGGCTCTGCACGTTAAGACATTGGATTTGTTACGAAACAAATGAAATTGTCACAGTCTGTATGCAAAGAATGTTCTGGAGACGGTGATGCGGATACAATGGAGGTTTTATTATAGTATTGCAAGGCAGAGACAATAGAATGCAGGGGGAGTGGCTGAGACGGGTGACGGGCAGCTGGACCCCGGGTAGAGGCAGGTACCTGGGGTAGACACAAGGACGAAACACGTACCAAGCCACAAAACAACAAAGTAACAAAAACAGATCTATAGATAGTCAGGGAAATAGACTTTAGAGATAGAACCTTACCCTGAGCTACGCGTACCGATATAGGCGACAAGAATCGTTTGAGAAGGATGATAGCAACAAACACAATCAATAAACGCTGCAGTAAGAGAACCCTGCACGGGGCTAT
>JAOUQU010000017.1:2600105-2615519 GCA_028566735.1 Ammoglanis amapaensis | reverse complement strand
AAGCGACTTACAATGAGCAGACAGGGTTAAGGGTCTTGCTCAAGGACCCAGCAGTGTAGCGGAGTGTAACAGAGCCTAGATTTGAACCCCCAACCTTTGGGTTCCCAACCCAACGCTCTACCCACTAGGCTACACTGTCCCTAACATCTATTTATCTATCTATCTATCTATGTTTTTTTTCTTTCTTTCTTTAAACATTAAATTACAACATGAGTGGTGGGCAAAATACAGGAAACTAATAAGAAAGATGAAAGGAAATGTGCATTATACATAATGCACATTATATGTCTATTGCAGAAATAGAAGACAACTACTGTTATGCAAACAGAGAAGCCCAAATTATGTTCAGCGTTACACTTTCCTTCTAAATAGAGGATGCCAACATGGAAGTGTACCCTGATTATATAGTGGACATTCTTCACCCCATGCTCCCTACCCGGTCAGCTTTACTGGTATGGGAAGTGGCATGATTTAGATTCATGATGCCATCTTCTGTTTTACGTCATGGTTATGCATTCATTTTACTTCTTCTGCATTTAACCCAATCCGTGCAGTGAAACACACATTTGCACACACTAGTGAACACACACAAGGAAGCAGCAGTGAGCACACTTACTAGAACGGAGAGTAGGCCTTGCCTTGGTGTTTATGGAACAATTAGGCATTTGGTGCCCTTGTCTAGGGCACGCCAATCGAATTGCTTTTTGCCTGGCTCATAATGCCCGGCTTTTCATCTGCCCCAAACTTTGGAGATTATCTAGGTGTTAAATAGCGCTGAGTTCATAGTTCAGGGTAACAAAGCAACTAAATACACTAAACATCTTAGACACACACACGTGATCTCCGATTAAGCTGACCGCATGCCATTGGACTGTGAGAGGAAAACGGCTTACCCAAGGGAAACCAATGCGGACACATGGGAGAACAAGGGAATCAAACCTGGGACTATGATACCTATTTACTGTATCATCGAACTCTTTTATTATCCACTACATCAATATAGTAATTGTTACAAAAAAAGTCAGAATTTAAATCTAAATATGTTGTGCTTTATACCACAACGTTTACTTCTTATTAGATTACATGCACCATTCTGTGAGATTTAGTGGATTTCTGCTTGGGATCTCATCTATTCTTCTCTTGGAGTTCTGTTCTGTTCAAATCTGCTTTTATTCAAGTCAGCTTTTATTTGTTGTAACCAAAACTTGTATCATTAAGTATAATGATGATGCCAGCTATAATGTTATAACGTATAACCACAAAGCTCATCTGTGTGGTAGGACATTTGTACAAATGAAAAATAAACGTATTTACCAAATGCAAGAATTATTAGGTGTTCCTAATAAAGTACTGAGCAGGTTTATTTTCAACTGTCAAGCTACTCTCTAAAATAAGGAGTGTACGTTTTTGGAAGAGCACTATAAAAACTAATATGTCTGCTGTACCTGTTCAGAGTGATATTATGCACTCATTTATCATTTTTACATGTGTTTGCTGTAAGTCAATTTTTGATTCACGCTGTAGAATGGTCATAAATAAATCAGTCATCATCCCAAGTTAAGAATCAAGTATGCCCATGTTGTAATAAGCAAGCGTGAAGTGTGATTTTATCTTGCCAAACTTTGCGGGAGATCCAGCATTCAGCTTTGACTAAGCAGATGACTCAATGATTTAGAATTACTTCTGCAATCTTAATAGCTATGAATGAAACTCTATCTTGTCTTACAAAGTTCCAAATGAGCAACAATATTATACTTTGTAAAAATAATATTAGGTAAACGTTAATCTTGTTTTTCCAAATTATTTAGAAATTTACTTAGAAAGATTTTGCAGTTTTAACCTCTCATTGGCTCGAAATTGACCATAATGCATATTGTAGACCTCCAGAAACAGTTGTAGAATGTCCTGACTACACAGTAACAGCACCTTAGAGAATGTGTCACTGCTCAGACCTTGCCACAGATCGTATTTGCCAGTGAACATTTGCAGCTCTGATCCCTGGCCTAAAGCGGTTGTAGTATCTGTGGTTTGTTGGTATGTCTGGAACTTGAAGATCTTCCAGACTCACACTACACAAATCACCCTGTCTAAAATTATGGCCCTAGAGTTACACTAAAACTAACAAGGGAGAAGAAAGCAGGTCAAGAATTGCAGACGATGAGCTATATTTAACCCAGGGACAGAAATAGGACTGTCATGTTTTATGTTAAGAAAGTCTTTGACTTTTCCTGCTTTCATTTTCTGAATAGTGGCAGGCTGATGTGCTGTTGAATAAATTATTTGGCCTCTTTCTTATTAAGGAATGTAAAAGTGACTCTGATGTGTAAAACTGGATTGAGGTGAATATTCTCCAGTGCTAATGACAAATAAATCTGGTACGTATATGCTAAGCATTTCCTCAAGGGTTTAATCACATCGAAATGTTTTTAAAAAGCTTACATTTTTTAGGACAATACAAAATTAGTGTGATAATTATTAACTGAGGTTAATACAGCAGATGTTGGGTGCTGCTGTAGGCATAGAAACAGTTCTGATGGGTGATCTGGAAGATGATTGGTTGTCCCTTTTAAGCAAGTTTATAGTAAAACAAATCATTTATATATTGATGAAATTGCTGTTTATTTGGTCGTTATGTGGTCGTGGGTGCAAAGCTGTAAATGATTCAGTTCAAATTCAATAAGGAATCTATTCACACTTCGTTCTGATGTCAGAGTACCTGCTTCCAACTGCCGGCGTTTGAAGAACATTGCAAAGTTCAGACAGACAGTAATAAAAATCAGGTATCATTATTCAATCACTGTGGTTTGTAAAAGTCTGGGGTTGAATCTCTAGTTGAGGTCGGGCTGAGTCATTTTTGTACGAGCCATTGTAAAGCATTATTTTACAGTAGTAACTGTTTAAAAAAGCAACATCTTGCATTAAATCACTTGTTCTATTCGCAAGTCGTGAACATTTTATTGTCACATATTTGATTGCAATCATTTTTCCACTTTCTCGCTTTCTCTGTGTGTCTGTTTCTGTCACTTGTTCTCATCAAGTCAACTTTATTTCTATAGCACTTTTTCCAATAGGCATTGTCTCAAAGCAACTTTACAAAATACAGGTTGAACAGAAACCCCCTGTTGAGCAAGCTGTGGGCGACTGTGGCAAGCAAAAACTCCCTGAAAATTACAGGAAGAAACCTTGAGAGGAACCAGACTCAACAGGGCCCATCCTTCTTAGGTAGTCCTTGTATGCAGCAGTATTGGAACTGCACTCTCGTTCTTAGTCTCAGCGGGTAAACCAGTTTCACATATTCTTGTGAGTACATAACAGAAGGTACTGCAATACCCAGCTGATTGTCGTCTCTCTCTCTCTCTCTCTCTCTCTGTATATCTCCTTCGGTCTCTGTTTCTCTATTTGTCTCTTTCAGTCTCTCAGTCTGGCTCTATCTGTCTCTCTCTGTCTTACTATATGTTTCTTTTTGGCTCTCGATCTCTCAGGTTCTCTCTGTCTTGCCCTCTGTGTCTCTTTGTCTCTTTCTGGCTCTTTCTTTCTGGCTCTTTCTTTCTCACTATATCTCTCTATCCCTTTGTTTCTCTCTCTCTCTCTCGTTGTCTCTTTCACTCTGTCTCATCCCTGAGCATGTAACAGAATGCACTGCAGTACATGATTTCCTCATGGCAGGAGGCGTTACAATACTCTACTGTGACCTGTACTTTAATTGTGCCAGGAGGCATTGCAATACTCTGATGTGGCCTGTGCTTCCTCTGTGCCACTACCTATAGCAATCACTGACACACACAAGACCAAGTCTGATATGTTAAATCATATTTCTTTACTTGTATTGTGATGTAATGGTTTGACCATTAACCATGTTTTAAAATATGTTATGTTAATGGACACTGGGTTCATAATTAGGTAGATATTCAGCATTTGACACACTGCCTATCAAACAACAGATAATAATTTGTATTATTTTGCAGCCACTGAATGATGTCTAGAAAATAGTGATGAAGTGTAAAGTTATATCTCAGTTTTTTTACTAGATAAATGGCTGTGATAGTATTTATCAAGTAGTAAAGAGGCTTTTGGTGGTCTAAACTTCTGATCAGCATTGCAGGTCTGTTTTAATAGTTTTTTTAAAGCGCAGTGGTTTGGCATGACTCATTCAGGAGGGTCAACAAGCACTTATACCTTTTCACATAATGAAAGAAAAGAAAGATTGAGAGGCAAACTAGAAATACCCCATTAAACAAGACGCCCTGGATAAATAAAGGGATTGGAGCTTGGAGAAAAGTCAACAACAACCTGTAGGCAAAAGAGGGGAGGCACAAAGCCGACCGAAATGCCTGCTTGGAAGGGCCGCTCGCACAACTCGCTTGGGCAAGTTCTCAGTGAAAAGTAGTGTGTGTTTTACACTGTGTGAGTGACAAGTTCGCACCCATTTTTCTATGTCTTTTGTTTTCGTATAGAGAATTGGTGTTGATTGAAAGTTAAATTAGTGCCAGTGTGGCAGAGACACAAAATTTGAGAAACCACCAACCAGAAACAAGTATTTCAGCATTTTCATGTTTATGATTTAAAACACAATACTTAGTAACTTTTAGTTATGTATGTATTTAGTACATCTTAGACTTAGGGATAGTGTAGCCTAGTGGTTAGAGCATTGGGCTGGGAACCCAAAGGTTGGGGGTTCAAATCCAGGCTACGTTGGCTGACCCTGCGCTCTGACCCCCAACTTCCAGACAAGTTGGAATATGCAAAGAGAAACATTTCATTGTACTGTATATGTGTAATGACAAATAAAATTGAATTTGACTTGCTCTATTGTTGCTGTTTTTTCTGATTTGTACTGCTCAGGATTTAGAATTGGTTTTTCTGAAAAGGTTTTCTAGACTCTTCCAAAATTCATCTGTGGTTTTTTTTATTATTTAATAAGGAGACCATTTGTTCTTGTTGGGCTTGAATGCAATCGATGTTGCAGTTTGTCCCAATTGTGTTAAATGGTCTTAGGAATGGTGTCATGGTTCCAAGTAGGCCACTAAATTTCCCTCACGCGAGACTATAGGCCTGTCTGAAATCCTAGTGAACTCTTTACATAGGCAACATTGAACGTTATCCTACATGACCTCTTGACAAGAAGACAAGAATTATGAGGTAACTCAATGTGCTTCCTTAGCATCAACGGTAATCCTAACATTCAGTGTGGCACACCTTTCTGTACAGAGTACCTAGTCACTTTCAAATCCAGCTATAAGTTATTTTAAGTGTGTGTCATTTCTTTGCGAGTTTAGGTTTGTCAGTACTAAACAACTTTGTATACATTGAGAAAGCTGTTAGCTGTTAGCTATGCTAATGGGTTGTTTTGCTTCGGTTGTTTGGTTTTAATGTCCTGGCACGACTCTGATTCTTGGGTTAGCTTAGGACACTCACACTGCAGTGATTGACTGACATTCTATAATGCAATCGCTGTGTAATTAGTGTGTCTAAATGACCTGCCAATGAAATTTCTGTGTTAGTTAGAATGTTTTTTAGTTAGCAAGTGGTCCAGGCTGGTAACAGGCTTTTGCAAACTCTGCTAAACTGCCTGGATCGCCTGAACTTGTGTAAATGATTCATCTAAAACTCATCTAAAAACATGCAGTCAGATTAATTGGAAAGGCTGATTTGTCCTATAAGTAAATGTGTGTATGTATACATGCACATGGACCATGTGATGGACTGACGTCACATCCAGGGTGCAACTGTGTGCCCACTGAACAGCTGAGGATGGGCTCTAAAAACCCTGATCAGTTTATTAAGGGAATGAGTTTGTTATCTTCTCCCATCTGGCATTATTCAGACTAACACAACCAGACTGTACAACAGCTTCATTCTACAAGCCATCCGACTGTTCAGCTCTAGACTTCAGATCTCAGCTGCTGTATTAATGTGACATTATTGCCTTTATCTTTCTAATTCTTTTGCAACTTGCACAAGTTTTGCATGTTTCACATTGCTCTGCTACATCTATAGTGCTAATGTGTGTACCAGCTAACCAACACTTACCTCTAGTCTTGTCTCTTAATCACTAGTTTAGATTAGAAATGTTTACATCAGAAATATAGTTTTGTATTTATTGTGGGCTTTTGTATATGTTGTACTGTTGGGTATTGTGTATTTTTGTATTGCCCCAATCTTTCTGACTCTATGACTGAATACCATGTTGAATTCAGGTTGTAAGGTAATAATGCCAAATTGTGTCCCACTTTTTACATCTGTCTACATTTAATTCATAACGGTCTATGCATCTATTAGTTGATGAAAATGTCCAACAAAGAGATAGGAGGTATAAACTGCCAGCCGTTGGAACATGTTTGATACTGTTCCCAGTTGTTTTTGTTTTCTTGAGGTATGTATATTTAAAAAATAATCATTAATTGATAATTTAAGAATCCTTGATATGAAAACCTCACCATGTACACCACCTATACGTTGGCCAACATAGGTTGGTTCTCCAATTTCCATGTCCCCCAACGGATCTATTGTAATTTACAGCGACATGTTAAATACGACACATGGCTGCGTTTTTTTTTTTAAAGAATCACGGCGTGTTCCACCCAAACCTCGACACACATAATTTGGCCAGTCTGAAGTGCAAATAATGTGTACGGCTCATTGCTTCACACCTGAGGATTAATGAATCTAAGATGCAAAACAGCTCTGCCATGCAAATGCAGGCAGATTTCATTTTCTGTGTAGTTTTAGCTTAAGTAAAACATTCTCCAATATGTAAAATACCGAATACGTTAATACTGTATAAGGGAATTCTGAAATGGAAATGGAAACGATGCAAAATATGTGGATGGATCAATAAATCTTAAAGCTGTCTCATGGTGTGACATATTTTCGTGTGTGATTTCTATGTTTGAAAAATTGAAGTGCGAGAATCTGATGCGAGTATGTGATTCAATTTTTTAGGAATTGTGCAGCAGTATTATCTACTGTGTGTGATTGTGTTGGTGTATTGTGTAGGATGCTAGTGTAGTTCACTAAAAATGCTCTTGAATTGTAAGAATTATTTTGATTTTTACTAAATTGTAAATTGTGTTACTATGTACTGGGGAAAGCAGAGCATTACAAAGCATAGGGACATGCCTGTTGCTGTTGCATGAACTGTCCATTAGGGGACAGTGCGGTGTGGTAAGTTTTTTTCTTTTAGCCACGGTCATGAACTGGTGACCATGAATCCTTTGGCATATCATATTACTATAAGACCTTTATAAAAACAAGACAAAACTATGGGTCCTGACAGAGAGCATGATACACAAACCGCACACAGCATAATCAAAACAGCATATTAACATTACATGGTAGAGCTCCAGTACATTTTAAGCTTGGATACTATAAAACACCAGACTTATTGTGTTTCGAACATCTGCCTAAACCCACTCACAGCTTCAGCATGGTTTAGATTCAGATTCAGCAAGTTACTAAGATTAATTAACACGAAACAAATGCTGCGGTGTAATTTGGCAGACGATGTGATGTCATGTTCCACCAGTGTTTAATAATGCATCATCATAATTCATGACCCCAGAAGAGCAGTCAGGGCCGTGACAGGAAGTGGTGTGATTTACTTTGGCACCATCAGCCAAGATTCTGCTCCAAGCTCTTTTTAGCTGTAAGGGTTTCCTGCATACAACTAGAGAAGTTACAGTAAGCTTTTAGCTTAAAGGTTCTGACTGGACTTCTCTATGGAAAGTCTGTATAGGGAGTCAATTTAGCTCCGGCTGTAATGATAGATTGTGTCTGGCTATAACTACATGTAGCGGTTGAAACACAAACACACTGGCGCACATCTTATTCATAAAGTGTCCTAGATTTGCATGCACTGTAAATAGAGGATGTGTTTAATGTCAGTTTAATTCCACCTGCAGCTTGTGTAGTAAGCTACACAAAGAAAGGAACGCTGTCAATAAGCAAATATCATTCTTTCATAAAAATTTTAATTATTCTGGCTTGCATCCATTGAACACCAGAAGCTTAGGTTACATTTCCTTAGGGCTTAGGAATGAATGCCTAATCATGGGCATTATTTTAGTGATTGACAGTCACTAACATTGCAAAACTAGATACTAATAAGACCTGATACATTGCACAGTATAGTAGGTTTAAGTAGGTTTGTCGTCTGAAGCTTTAAAAAGGTAGAATAGTAATAAATGAAACCAAAATTACTGTAGCGAACAGTGTGTCAGAACACATCGCCGTCATTACTATTTAGTGTCTAGGAATGCGGTTTAGGATGCAGCCTCAAACTTTCCATGAACATGCACTGACTTGCCATTAAAATCCCATTGATAACAATGGGGGCAAATGATTTTCATAACACTTCCACATTGTAAAATACAAAGCCGGGAGGCCGAACTGGATAAACTAAATACGTTGGAGAAAAACCTAAAAAAAATATATATATATTTTTTTGTACTAGTTTTCCACTGTGTCGCATGAATAACACATATCTAGTTCTGCATGACAACTCAATATTAATCAATGGAAGTTTTTGCAGAGAAATAGCTGTGTTGACGGCAATCTATTTTTGAAACAAACTAAACACTCAATTGGCCTACACACAATAGAAATTAGCAAACCATGTTTAGTGACATTGCAGTGGTCAACCACAGAGTTGAGCACAGGGTTATTACAGTGTGTAGTTAATAATCCTTATTTGTCATGCGTAGGTGATCTACGTAGATTATATAGCTCCATTACAAAGTAAATACAAACTATAAGTAAAGAAAAGATTAGATAAAGTAATACAAATGATGGCTATATAATGGCAATTACAAATCCTAACACTAAAAGACTAGAAGCAAGATAAATTAGTGTTTACAATGAAAAAAATGTGTTTAAAAATTATCCAATTAACCCAATCAGTGCAATGAAACACACATTTACATACACTAGTGAACAGACGTGCCCAGTAGTGGGCAGCCCTAGCCATGGTGGAGAGCCGGAGAGCATTTTATGTTTCAGTGATTTGATCATGGACACTTCAGTCATGACCTGTCAACTCTCTGAATCGAACCGGCAACCTTCCGGTCTCAAGCCCACTACTCAAAATACTTTAAAAAGTGAAATAATGTTACAGCTTAGTAGTAGATTAATAACTGTGGGCAAGTAATATACGATTATGTTATAGATACATAATAGATCATTTAC
This sequence comes from Ammoglanis amapaensis, assembly GCA_028566735.1. Lineage (NCBI taxonomy): Eukaryota > Metazoa > Chordata > Actinopteri > Siluriformes > Trichomycteridae > Ammoglanis > Ammoglanis amapaensis. Next base: position 2,606,336 of record JAOUQU010000017.1, on the reverse strand, counting down.
AAGAGGAGTACAACTACAGATAAAACAATAAGAATCAGAAATAAAGGTAGCATGGTGGCTATCTTTGTGGTAAGAAGACTCTTGGTTCTATTCCCAGATAGAATGATATGGGTTCTTTTTGTGTGGATTAGCATGTTGTCCCTGTGTCTATGTAGTTTTTAATTTTAGGGTTATTTTAATTTGAGGTCCAGTTTACTTCCACAATCCAAAGACATACAGTCGTGCTACTTCCGGATAATTAAATAAAATGGTGTTGAAAAATAATGAACAAATAATAATCTACTCATAATAAAATAGGAAATAAATACAGCGAACATCGACAAGAGAAGCGAATGGTTGTGTTTGGTAGACGGTAAAAGCTAGCCATTAGCGTAAAAAGCATGAGAGAGAAATCAATACATGAGATAAATTGCAAAGTCAGAGAGAGATGGATCGCAGAACATGAAAAAATGTAAACGAAGAGAAAGAATGACAAAGTGCTTCTCGTGTCTGGCACGTACAAGCTAGGGGTCAAAGATCATCGATAAAATGGGAGGGAAAAGAGGACTGTAAGAGCTGAAACTTGCAACACTGGGAGTAAAAAGAGAGAGAGATGAGAGAGAGGGAAAGAGAAAGAGAGCTGTGTTCTCTCCTGGATTTGGGAGATAGAATGAGGACACCCTTTCTGGGTTTAAAACTGTCATGTTCGCTTTTTTACGAGCACGAAACAGAGGCAGAAATGATTTTACACAAACAGCCCAAGATGAGTAATTGCAAAATAACTCACTCACAGCATGGAGCAGACAGGCTGGAAAGAAGAGCTGCATGTGGAGAGCGAGGAAGAGCGAGGGATGACTTTGGTGACCTAGTTGAGCTAAAATTAGTATGATGTAAAGCAGTAATACCAGCGCGTGAACTACTGTGTCTTCTCACAATGCACAATCTACGTGAGCTGGCAATGGAAATTTATTTAACCTTGCCTAAAATGTGGGCATGTACAAATACAGGCTAAAACGCAATTGCTGACATGATGATGATTTGAAGACTGAAGACTATTCTCATTATTATTTATTCATTATCTTTCTCAATACCCTTTTTTCAATTATCTGGTGTTAGCTTGATGCATGTCTTTGGAGTCTTCCGTGGGAGTAAACTGGAGCTTCCAGCAAATTCATAAAGAATCCAGATCATTCTACATGTGTATAGACCCAAGGGCCTTCTTACTACACAGATAGCCACATGTTGACTATCTGTGTAGTAAGAAAGCCCTTGGGTTTACACACTTTGACATTATTCTGATTATTGTTGTTGTATATATCATATGTACTCGTATCATATGTCTTTTGTTTCTATTGTACATACATAGTAAATCAAGCCAAGGCAACTACAATAAATTGCTATGTTGGTAATGTATAGGGACATATATTGTAGATCATAAAAATCTATTAAAATTCAACATCTGTCATACATCAAATATTGACTCATGTAAAACACTCGTCCGACTCGTCTTACTCACTTAACAAGTGCGGAAACAGAAGTAAGTGCTTCACTTGCATATTGTTTATTGAGAAGCATTCATGCGTGACTTGTATTTTGCATGTTATAAAGGCCTTTATCTCCATCTAGTTTATGTAATGTCACTCGAAGCCACAGATGTGGCAACATGATGACTGTGGGTTAAGGGCGTTGGCTGTTCAGGTGGTTTGAATGACCTGCCTAAGCAATCGAAAATCAAACTGCATCTTATTCTTATCTCAGCGTAAAATGATCCTGGATTTGGACTGGTGCCTGCTAATGTCTGATCTGCCATTAGCTTAATCCATTTCTTGCTTATGTTCGCATCTGCATGAATTATGATTGAATGAGTGTGGCATAGTATGACATGATTTTATGTCTGGGACAACAGGGCTTAAGAAGCAAACAACAAGATTGATTTAGAACTTTTAGAATTTACAATCCTTTTTTACCACTGTGCTTTTACAAACAAAGTTGCGTTGAACCCAGTCCGTGCGGTGAAGCACACATTTACACACACTAGGGGCAGCGGTGAGCACACATGCCTGACATGTTGCCATGATGCCCGGGGAGCAGTAAGTGCTTCAGTGCCTTGCTCAATGGCACTTCAGTCGTGACCTGTTGACTCTTGGAATCGAACCTGCAACCTTCCAATCACAAGCCCAGGCCACAGCTGCCCCCTAGAGCGATTAAAAAAAAAAGAAAGAAAATGTGGTATTTTTAATTTTATTACAGCGTATTACTTTGCATTGCTTGTTATTGTGTATGTGAAAGGTTAGGAAAGATGTTTTGACATTAATTTTACTTTCTCTCTTTTCTTAAAGCAGAGATGAATCGTCTCCTGTCCAAGTCTGCCACAATTTTGCAATTATTAATGACATTTTTTTTATCTTTTTTGGCAGTTGAATGTTATAGATGTAGGCCTACAGTTTTAATTTAGTGATTGTTTGTCTAAATTTGATTTGCAGAGATTTTTCAAGCATGAACTTGGGCAGCATGGTGGCTCAAGGCTGATTTATATTTCTGCGTCGACTTGATGCAAGACAATGTCGTCACCTCAACGCTGTCGATCTTCTTTTCTAGTTCTTCGTTGTGGTTATATGCATCACAGCATAATTCAACATTATAATGCTTAAGGGTGCTAGGTTTCTGATACTTCGATCAGGTTTTAGTTTACCTTCTTAGGAGGGTGACAAGTGAGAAAGGTCATCATTTTCAGATGTTCATAGATTTTAGTCGATTTAAACATCAGCATCAGGCTATAACACCAAATAATTGGCAAGTGTTTGAGTTGGATTGTAAACGGAACATTAATACCATGGCACCACCACATGCAAGGAGTGAATACTTTAACTACAAACTTGCTCAATTCATTTTTTATGGCTATAGTGCTCCCCTTTGTGGTCTGCATCGAATATTTTGGAAGGGTACATAAGGTGACAAAGGAATACAAGCTCTATATAGAGGTACAGATGTACAAATCTACATTTAGTGGATACCACTGTCACACCTAATCAAAAAAAGTCTTGGGTTCAATTTCCTCCAGGTCCAAAAACACGCTGCCAGGAGACACTGAATTGTTCAACAGGTATGTAATACATCAACCAGTGCATTGTAGTGCCGGTCCCACAATTTCAGTATCTCCAATTGACCTGACTGCATGTCTTTGGTCTGTTGGAGGAAACCAGAGTACATGGAGGAAACCCACTCAGCATGGGAGAACATGCATCCCGAAACGCATTACCTGGGATTCAAACTTAGGACTTCTTCCTGTCAGTCTTTCATGCCTTAAACATACTAAAGCATGGCTGATTACACAATGGAACACATTCTTTTATTGCCGACTTTGGATAAACTTCCGTTCATGCATTGGTCGGCTTTCTAAAAGTGTGATGTGTCACACGAGCACCTGGTTTCGTCCTGGTTCAAACTTTAATTAAACTGACAGTTTTACATCACACTTGATATTTCTTTTATCGTCCAATAAAAAGAACGGTATTCATCATTCATTTAGGCCTTGACGTCCCGCAATGGATTGTGAGCCGATGCGCTGAGTCTTGATTAAGACTCGTTCTTCTTCTCCTTGCATTTTTAGTTCTTGGCTGGTGGGCAGTGGTAAGAAAAAAAAGATTGTGAAAGATGTAATTGATCATAATTTATGAGTTTAAACGAATAGGATAGGAAAAGATTCATAAAAGAATTGAGGCCAATGAATGAACCATAAATGTGCCACTTGTTCACTGAGACTTTTACATTAGTACTCTTGACTGTCTATAACATTAAATTTTAACTATATTGTAAACTGTTGTTGGCCTATAATTTAGTGATATTGGTATTACTGACTACAAACATTATCGCAGCCATTATTGCGGATATGATCACGGCCATTATATCCTAATATGTGGTCCAGGTAGTAAATGGTGCTAGATTTACAGTGCAGGCCCTGACCGCCTCATAAATGTAGCACATTAATGTGCATATAATAAACCATACAGTGGCTGCTCAGTGCTGTGAGTTTTAGAGTCTAGGAGAGGTGTGTGTGTGTGAGTGTGTGAGAGAGAGAGAGAGCGAGAGAGAGTCTGGTGATGGATAGTGTCCCATAAAACAGTTGGAAACCTCCCTTCAGGTTGAGTTAATAACACACCACATCTAAACGCTTAAATATAAGCACTTTCGTTTAACACACGTGGGGAGGTCTGGGTGACCCACAAGTACTATTGCTAAAGCAGATTATAATATCATTACTAAAACACTTAAATAATTGTTTATTATAATTGAAAACACACACAGACATTATCTAGCCTACAGTTCTTCTCCTTTCCCATGTCTTGTCTGTCTTGCTTGCAGCCAGATTTTTTTAATGTCAATGAACGACTGTAAAGCTGTAATGTTAGAGGTCTGCACCGCCCCGCTTGGCTGCTGTTATAACCCTCAGGTTGCCTGCAAATTGCCATCACCTGGCAAGGTGCCATGCAACGCCAGAAGGAGGTGGCACTTAAGCATGAATTCAGGCAAATCACACTTCATGTCACTAAAATGTTGTGGTTCATTAACAGAGGTTTATAGGAGTTGTTCGGGTAAAAATCAAATTTACACAAATCTGCCACTTCCCTCAAACGTAGTCTGTCAGCGTAAACATGTTTGCTGTCCAAATTTCCTTCACCTTATTTGGTTTTGCACTGGAGCGACAGGGCTCTTTGCATGCCTTTTGCATGATGGTAATTGGTGGTCTAGCAATGTTATCCTTAACCTGGGTTAACCTGAAGTGTGACATGTAAAAGAGAGCACATACTTTGAAAGTGGTAAAAAAAACAGCCTGGAATCCAAACCCAAGCCTGGAAATATTAGGCCGTAATTATAGATTCATACATTGTTTAGAAGTTTTTTGTTTTTACTTTATGTCCAAAAATAATTCCAATTGACAGTGAATTGTGCCGGCAAAAAAGAACTAAGCAGAATTTTAACCATGCATGATGATCTATGACCTCTCTTATTGTTGCCAATTTCCTTTAATGCAGATTTTAAGGAGAACATCTAAAGTTTTGTCTCTTCGATTAAAGCTTCTGGTATCTTTTAGAAAGATACATTTTGTATAACTATAGGTTGCTGTACTCTAAGCTGTTATTGGGACGTCTCTTCTAATTCTTAAATGTACGAGTTTCAACTTTAACAGCTGCTAACAGGTGTTATAAATCAATTACAGGATATAAAGAATAATTACATGCTGCCATCGTTTATAGACGTCTCAGTCATGTTCTAACACGTATACAGCAAGTTCAGTGAGGAATGAAAAAAAGCTTGGTTAAAAGAAACCTCAGTTGCTAGCTTTGGAGGAAACTGGATTGTCAATTGAGGTTTTTTGGTTTTAGCCTTTAAAATGTTTCTTAGACTGAACAGACACAAGGCCTTTTCTCTGAACAGGGTCTGTTCCTATTACTGATCGGATCGTTTGTTTTGGAAATGCGAGGTCCAACAAGCTCATGGGCAGGTGTTTGGATACTTTTAGCAGTAGGATGTCTGAGTATGTATGTTTATGCATATTTCTCTGGGGAAACCTGACCATGAGTTCGTTTTGCATACCAAACCAAAACCATGTGCATTAATATGATTTTCTTTTCACAAACTGTTGCCACTAATTGAATGCATGTCACTGATATTCAAACTCGGTAACTTGGTAATATGGATAAATATGGAAAGTCAGCTTTGATGTGGTGTGTTCTGTAACGTCTAGTCCGCTTTTATTATCTTTTTCACGCTGGACAGTTTGCTAAGCAGCAACACCAAATAGTTGATGTATTTAGATAAAAAGAAAAAAAAATAATTATAAGCTTTATTAATCGCTAGCACTATTATCGTGTTTTGCTTTGGTAGATAAGTTGATAAAATCATATGAGTTTACACAAGTCGAAAAGTTATGTTCTGTCTGCAAGGGTTTCCTAACACAGACCAAAAAGATGCAGTCAAGCTAATTGGCGGCACAAAATTGCTTAGCCACTGGGGCGCATAAACCAGTGCATTGTGGTTCTGGATAAATAGCAAAGGTTGAGCCATCCGGCATTAAGTCAAGTCAGGTCAACTTTATTTCTATAGCGCTTTTTCCAATAGATATTGTTTCAAAGCAACTTTATAAAATACATGACAAACAGAAACCCTTGTTGAGCAAGCCGAGGGCGACTGTGGCAAGGAAAAACTCCCTGAAAATGACAGGAAGAAACCTTGAGAGGAACCAGACTCAAC
>JAOUQU010000017.1:2564272-2574272 GCA_028566735.1 Ammoglanis amapaensis | reverse complement strand
CTGATATGCTAATAAACCTAATAAGCTTTTGTAAAAGAAAAATGGAACATTTGATTAAACACATTACAGCTGTGACAGTATTGCATTGTGTTATATTAATTAGCATTTGGATTGTTCTATATGAATATTAACTTTTGATAAAGCAGTTTATGCTAAAACAGCAACCAGTAACCAAAGGTACTAATAAATTCTAGAGAATTTTCCTAATCTATAATAATCTTGCACTATCATTTAAATCGAATGTTCAAAAAGCAATTAAAACTCTAAAAGTATTAAAACTTTAGAAGTATTTAAATGTTACCATTATCATTACCATTGGGCAGTTGCCCAAGGGCCCATCATCAGCAACCTGTTCAAGTGCCAGTATTCTTTAGAGTATTAATTCCCTTTCTTAATCTCTAGTCTATGGCTTGCTACTAGGTTACAGTATTTAGATTCCTTGTGTGGTGACCCGATGTGTGGCTAATCGCATCCTGTATGACATGTGCTTAAAATGTATCGTGAACTGACCTGGAGTCAAACTTTAATTAAAATTTCAAGAAATGAGATTAGGGCTCTGCCATTTGTATCAAAATTTAGATCATGTCAGTTGTTCCAAACCATGTCTGAGAGTTTACTATCAGGGTTTGCTGACTCAACCCTCATATTTATCCTAGCTTGGGACTGGCACACTACTGATCCGGTTTGTGCATTCTACTGGTTAAAGTGCAACTCCTAACCAGATTATCCAGCTGCTCCATATGGGTGATTTTTAAGAGACAGGTAATGTAACTAAATGAAGAAACATTCAGAAAACTGTTAAATTTCATTTAAACTGTTCAACTTTCAGCAGTTGAATATCTGAGATGGAAGTGAACTCAGAGTACTTTGTGGGATCCTATGTAGCATTGGTACTGCATGTTAGGAATTCTGTTTATGTTTAACGTTGCAGTAGTGATAATTGGAACTGTAGATTGTTGTTACTTTGTCTAAAAGAGAAGGTTTTAGAACTAGTTGGTGCATTTGACTAGGAGTGTAGAGGAATGGGGTTTCAACAGGGGTTTCTGTTCGTCCTGCATTTTGTAAAGTTGCTTTGAGACAATATATATTAGAAAAAGCGCTTTATGAATTAAGTTGACTTGACTTGACTTGAGGAATGCTTAGATCCAGTCTGTCATGTATTCCACTACTCACAAAACAACATTGGACAACATATTAAAAAGATAACTGGTCCAGTTTTTAGAGAAAGTCTAGTCTTTAATCTGCTCTATTTTCTTGTAGCATAGTTGACATGTATTAAGGTGACATAGACTAATGTACTATTACATGCCAGTATAATAACACAGTGAGGAAAAATTAATTACTACACAAATTACTACATTCAGCAATGTCCAACACCAAAGTCTTTAGGTTTGAAGCTGAAGGTTCTTCTCCAGGTGTTCTGGATTCAACTCCAGTCCCAAGCCTTGATGAGAAAAGAGGAGAAATGGGAATCTGACGAAAACCTCTCCCCCGTAAAAACCTAATTGCCAACACAAATCAGAAGAATTTTGGACAAAACAATCCACATACTATTCTCTACATTTACTTTTTTTTGTTGCAAACATAATTTCAGGTTTAGCTGAATACCCATGATACACAGTTTACACTTTACACAGTGTAAATGTGTGTGGTCATGTACACTTGTGTGATGTGTAAAAGTCCTTACACCAAGTCCCTTCAAGACAATGCAAAACCGGCCTGAGGATGCTTTTAGAATTTAGAAATTGAAAATTGGACGACAATGACACTGTAATGTTGCACACTGTAAGATGTGTTTACAAGAAGAATAAAACAAAGTGACATTACACCTGCTTTACTGAACTATTTAAATGAATTAAAGTTGCCTAACCAAATCATAAAATTCATATTCATCATTATGTAAATATGAAAGACCATATTATTTTTTTTTATTATTATTGTTATTAATATTATATTTTTCATGTTGTTCCAAGTTTATTTAACTTCGGTTTGTAAATAAGAGCTGTTAAAGAAGTCACATTTCTTAACAAAGGCAACTCATAAATTTATAGATAATCTATTGTTGGTCATCACCCAGAATGTAATGGAAGTACTCACTGGGATAAACATACATCCTCAATCTAGTAAACATTTGGTTTTGTTCACCAATTTATACACGAATACGCATAATTTCTGTTTCCAAACATAATAACACAAATTTGTCTTTTATCAAGCTGAGTTTAGATACAAAATATTGTGTTGGGTCAACACAATAGAGATCTTTTGTGTAAAATTGACTTAGGGTGTATTAAAATGTGATAAGTATGATCTATTGTAGAATAGAACACCTCCACTATCTCCATACATTCCAAAATACAGTAGGTTTAACCAGTGTTCTCAACAGACTTACAACAGTAGCACTAAGGGCATTGCATTACCCATGCAAATAAATGCCTATTTTACAACATCAACAAGGCCCAGATTAACTCCTAATTTTATTGACAGAAGTATGAGGGCTCTGACATTTAATTTTAATTAATCGACACGATTGCACAGAGGCTAACTTGTTGTATTGGTCTGGTTGGCACATTTTAAAATGGTCAAAATAAGTCAACTGATGAGCCCAGACAAATTTGGGAAACAGTTCATGCCATTTGTTGTAGGAGCGGTTTGTTCATTTGGGTAATCGGGCTGTACACCACCAAAAAGGAAAGAAAGAAAATGTGTCTTTCACATATTACTTCAGTGTTTAGAAGCTGTGACTGAATTAAATTGTTTGTCCCACCTCTGAAAATAAAGGTTTGTTTTTTAGTGTATTTTAATATGGATAAAACTCACAAGTCCTGACGTGTAAAGATCATTGGGGGCTTATAGCTAGTGATTGGAAGTGCATCAGTATTAGCTTAAAGCTCAAACACAGTGTGATTGGACTTCATTATGAAATTGATTAATGACTCACCTGTGGTTTATCAACTTGGGTCACGTCAAACAGTTGCATGTTAGAGAGACATTCCTATCAAAAACTGAGGTAATTTTGCCTATACAAAAACTGAATGATTTTAAAAATGAATGATCTTAAAAATCCTTCAGTTGATGAAAATGAATGGATAGGAGAGCTAAAACCAAATCATCCCAATTGATAAACTTGGCAGGTGATGGAGGACGGGTTTACATGAATCTTTTCCATCTTGTCATGACAAAGTGATTTGGCTAGTTGGATGCTTTGTAAGCAATGGCTTCTACTGCTTTCTCTGTATTCTGTTGTAAAGATGTGCTTTATAATTGTTTGTTTATAATGTGTTGTCTTGTTTGTCCCCCTCCCTGGCCCATTGTCTTTTTTAACAGCAGCCACCACTGATATGTTGTACTGAGCTTTTTACTCTCACATTGATAGTCTTCTATTTTTTTCAACTAATTGGAAAAAATTTCTAATAATTAATTTTACAACCTATTCCTCTATTTTACATATTCATCAGTGCTTGTCAATTGACTTATCATAACTTCATTTGTTTTGTTCTTTTACTATCATTACATTTTTTAAGTTCTTTAAGTGTCAGGGCCCTCGTAATTCTAGAAATGAAATGTGGAGCTACTTTGAGACTTGTTAAACAGTGACTTTTATGCATGGTGAATGATATGTTCCTAATGCAACCATTGTCGCAAAGTCACGAAACAGTAGTTAAAACTCCTGTATTCAAATATATAGTTTGGCTATTCTACAAAATATTGTACTCGTTATCTTGTTTTAATACAACCCGAGTTCATTTATCAGTGGACTTCTCTCATAGTCTGTACCAAAAACAAATGTTTAACCATTCAAAAAACTAATAATATAAGAAAATATATTTCTGCACAAAATATATAAAAGCAACATATTATAAGCATAGTACTCGAGTTGGTACTTGAGGTGTCATACAGATTGTCACACCTCAGTTTTGAATGCTATCTGCCTGGCTGCTGTCTCTTCAGTCTAATCTATTATCAGATGCTGGTGGTGTTTCGATGGGTCATAATTTATCTTTTGATAAAATCTTTCATAAACATGACATCAGTTGAGTGACATCTACGATTTGAGAGCGTAGTTACAGGTATTAAATGAATACAACAAAATATCAGTACAAATAAACTGTATTTTCTTTTTTTCACCATGTAAAATATCTGCTAAAATTATTATTAGGAGAAAATTTGGTGAGCATACTTATGGCTATAACCTGTAACCTATGCCACACACTAAGCTAATCAGGCTTCTGTAGACAATGGTCAAGGAAGACCCAAATGCTAAAGGAAGGGCTTAAAAAGGATGAAAGTGTATTTACAGTATGTGCATAGACAAACCATGTGCCTTCCAAAAAAAGATATGGACAAATGAAACCTTTATATCAGTGTCAGTGTTACAATATAAGAACATTTTAAAGCTATTTCAATTTAGTAAAAGTCAAGAAAATTAGGCTGTAGACTTAGTCGTGGCAGCTGAAACAATTGTTGTTCAGAGAACAATCTAGTCTTAAGATTTTTTTATTCAAGTCTGGGGATCCCATGTATCTATTTATGTATCAAACCAGTATAGATTGATGCTAAAGACCCCAAACCTGCTTGCAATGATGCCAATGGCTCTCCCATCCTATTCTGGTAACTACAATAGATTACAATTTTAAAATATTAATTGAAACATTTGATGTTTCATTCAAATTCGGTCTGGGTCTACTTTCTGGAAATAGGTTTAGTAAGAACACATGAGCCACATTTCATCTATTCACCTGTATTTTGTCCCCTGATCACCTATATACAAATAAGATGCAAACACTGTGCAAAGGTGTTGTCGTTTTAGATGGGTGAGCAGCAAAGTGTTGGTGAGTCATGCACGAATGAATTTAAAGAGCTTTAACCAGAAATGCATGCCAACATTTCCATACAAGCAAAGTTTTTGTCGTCTATGGGAATTTGAGAATGAACATGGAGCCTGATTACTTCAAACCATTGCTACCATAATGAGTAAAAACATCTGTCAATGAATATATTTCTATTACTAATAGCTTTATACACTGTATGACCCAAAAATGACATTGCAGAATAGGTGGCCCTTAGAATTTCCATGATAGGTAAAGACTTGGCCCAACATCTGTGGCTTTTACAATGAAATTAAACATATTTATAAACTGCAGGGTGTTTGTCCTAAAATTTGGACTTCATAGACACAATTTCTCATAAAATCTAATGAAACTAAATATGTTATTGATTCAAAATTACATTGTATCATTGATACAAAATACTGCAATTCATAACAATGAAATGACTTACAAATTGTTTACAATCAGGTTAATAACATTTATCCTTGCAACATTAACCTTTAAACTATGACTTAAACTATGTTTTGAAAACACATCTCACCAGTCCTGGATATTTTTATATATTCCATTGTATATTTACTAAATCTGTTCTAAGCTTTTAGTGGGTATCATAATAGACTGCGTGGCATTAATTACTGTTTTACCGTATATAAAGCCACTATCTTACAGGAAAGTGGAATTAGATACCCCTTTTGGAATAAATGGTAAGGAAATAGAATTAATCTTATTGGTGCACCATTTGGCAGGAAGGCTGGTAGACAGACAGGAAGGCAAATGAGGTTCTAATGCTGGCACTGGAATTCCAGTAGCTTGCACGGAGTTTATCTAATATCATCCCATTGAACACCATTCATTCATGAGATTCACTTGAATGCCAATTGCAAACCAGAATCCCTGGTTCCTTCTAAAAATGTCAGTGCAATTTGTGAGGTTAAATAGATTTTTGATGTAATTTTTAAATATATTGTAATTTGTATTTGTGCCTGGAGTATCCTTTATTGATTATGACAAGCAAATGGTGACCTTTCTGTGCCCACATAAACAGGTCTGATACTATTGTAAGTCGTTCTGGATAAGAGCATCTGCTAAATGCTGAAAATGTAAATGTAGGTTGAGTGCATCTTTTAAAAAGTACACAGAACAGAGTTTTCCTATTTAGTTAAAAATAAAAACTGTCACTTTGACGTAATAGAATGCTTAATTGTTCAGATGGAATCCAGGAAAAGCTGCAATGAACAGATATCCAGTGGCTTCTAAAACATGTCACTCCATCAATAGTTAACCAAACTTTTCCATTTGGATTTTAAAGGCTGCAATGCAAGAAAGCCATCACTTCTGTTTTGCTTTTGCATATAATAATAAACTAAAGTGTCATATATCTAGTGAGAGCTTCTCTCTTGTCATATTTACTAGCATTTTAATGTAAAACTTGCTTGACCATGTGTTACTCATATCTAACAGCTTTTGAGTCCTGGCAGATCTGTTTCATTGGTTATATATTATTTCATCATAGGAACAAAGTGATGTTTTGTCAGTGGGAGCATTCATTATGCAAACATATGCAAATGAAGAAAAGTATCAAGCTAGTCTGCAATACTAGAGTCTAAAGTCTAGATCAGTTTGTTAATTGATGTATGTTCAATCAACTACTAACACTACTAACAGATGATTTAGCATTATTTTTTAACCTTGTTAATCAAAACACCATTTTTAAAATATAAATGTGTTCCTGGTTTTTTTTTTTACCAAACTCTTGTTCAAGAAGAACATTGAAATTTGTATTTTAAATACTCATAAATGATGATTGTTGTTGTTGTTGTTGTTGTTGTTGTTGTTGTTGTTGTTGTTGTTGTTGTTGTTGTTGTTGTTGTTGTTGTTGTTGTCAACAACACGACTATGTAGTAGTAGTTTTTCTCTGTGTTATGTAAATATTTAGCCTTGTGTTACAGTCGGCCTATGATATATTGGGTCTTGGAAAATCAACTCTTTGGTACTTGATCGCTGCGTTGAAACTTGATTACACCAAACATTTGTTTTTGTGAAATTGTTTAAACTTAAAATACTAATATTAATACCAACGATGTCTTTTGATTTAGAGCCAACCACCGTGTGTGTTTATGGCTGCTGCTTTATTGTTCATATCCCTCATTTTGCTTGCAGCGCCATTTTAGGTCGCTCAGTTTAGAGAGTGAAAGCAGCCAAAAGCACCATAGCAGTACTTTAAAAAGAAAGAAATTATTTATTATTGTTAAGATTTTAAGCATTGTTATTGTTGTTGTCGTTAAGGTCATTGTGGTTATTATTTAATTTGTTAATGTTGTTTTGCAATGGATGTAATAAATTATTGTGGATTTGTTATTTAGAATATTTGACATGTCATTTTCTCAAGTGTTAATAAATATATTTTGCATCAAATTTTAATTGCAAAGTAAAACAAGTATTTTGATTGCATAAAATCAATCTTTTAAAAATTGAATTTTCATGATTAATAATTGTTTTTAAAAAATTGGTTGAATATAAACCGAGCTGTTTGTGTTAAAACGGGCAATTTCCAAACTGAACCACATTCGTTTTTATCGCTATATTAACTTAACAGTTATTAATCCGTATTAAGAACTTTTAATAGTACATCATCACTACAATAACAAAAAAATCCAAATCAAATATTTATAGCTCAGATATATCTGATTTTTATATTTAATTTTTTTTAAATCACAAATGAATCATAATACTGTGGTATTTGGATGCGTATTCTTTATAATTCTAATAATTATATTGATAACATAGAGAAGTTGATAAACATAGATTGTATGGTAAGGTTTTTCTCACATCGTTGGCAAAAATTAATAAATTATCATTCAGTCACTGTTGCGGATGTTGAGTAGGCGTAAATCATTCACACTTCTGGCTTATAAATGATTTATTTTCAACTATGAAAATAATGTACAATAAATAATTTTCAATTTACTATTCAACAATTTCAATAAATAAACTAATTCTAAAATTCATCCGGAGCATCGACCACCCATCCCCCACACTCCTCCAAAAAAAAACTAAAAATCATTTAAGCTAGCATTAAACCTGGCACGTTACCTGAGAATTCAACGATTGAGTTTCACGATCAATGTCCCAATAGTTCGATTTTGCTAAAACTAAAAAATCCAATCAAGTACCTGAAATTGGAAGGCCCAATCACAATGTGTATGCTCTATAACAGAAGATCTTAATACTGGCAAAGCAACGACTTGACTGCCTCCGTTACGGTTGTAATGTATAATAGGCTACTGTCGTCGAATGTACTTCGATTTATCTATTCATAATCAAAACTGTAAATGTTGTAAATCTATGGTACAAAGGGTACTTGTAAACAGGTCAAAATCCTCCTCGGAGAAGTCTACAGGACTATCCAGTGAGCTTTGTAAACTGGGCGATAAAGCGTCCGAAATATGTAGGCAAGAGTCAGCAGAAAAAAAATTCACATCGGGTAGTGCGTTGGCGATCTGTGATTGTGTGAAAGCCGGATCGATCCCTTCGGAGAGCGACTTGGCTATTGTGCCGGGGTTATCCACAGTAGGCGTTGGGTACGGGGGCGAGCGAACTGCCTTATCAGGGCCATCTGCAGACTCGGACTGGATTGGCTGGCTGTCCACAGGCTTTGACCGGGTATTGTCATCACTATTCGTGTAGGAGGCCCGGGGGCACGGTTCGCTTTCAGAAACATCAGCCGAACCTGAACTGGGTGCTGTCGAGGCCGGTGCTTCCGGTGGTGGGTTCGAATAAGGCGAAGAGGCATCGGGACCGTCGAACGGCTCGAAACCGCTCGATTCTCCCTCTTGTCCATCTCGGTGGTGCGTAGTTTGTCGCTTGTGCTTCATCCGCCGATTCTGAAACCAAACTTTGACCTGGCGCTCGGTTAGATCCAATAGTGCGGCGATTTCCACCCTCCTGGGTCGACAAAGGTATTTGTTGAAATGGAACTCTTTTTCCAGCTCCAGCAGCTGTGTGTTAGTATAAGCAGTCCTTAAACGCCGCGATCCGCTGCCGTTATCCAACCCAACTTGCAAATCTGCAAAAGTTGAAATAAAAAAAACATAGTTGAAAAATACACTAGTGACAGTAAATATGTCTACAAATAATTTTGAAGCGTTTTGGGTGAAACTGTGTTCAAAACCAGTTCCGTAGTGCGCACGTTGATATATTTAACTTAAATTTAACATTAGAACTCACAAGCATTCACATAGTATACTTATCGCTCAAAATGGACGAATATTTTAGCATAAAAAATGTGTTAGTTAGTATTGTGTATACATAACTGTGTGTATACATACATACATACATACATACATACATACATACATACATACATACATACATACAAACGTGCGTATATGCAACATAATGATAAATACATTTGTGCATTTACCTGTAGGAGACTCGATTTCTGCGGGATTGTATCCAGAGGAGGCTGGAGAGGGAGAGGCAGCTGCAGTGGCTGTAATGGTCGCTGCTCCTGTCTTGGAGCATTTTTTTGAAGATTTCTTTTCTTTCATCCATGGAAATTCGTGGGCCAAGGGACCACTGCTGGTGACTGGAGTTGGGCCCTGTTGCTGCTGCGTTGGATGCGTGGTTTGCGTCCGGGGCTGGAGGCCGTTGGAGGCGGTTCGCTTTTGGCTTCTTGGTCGCGCCTGGTTGCCTGTGCAAGGGCTTAGGCTGGGGATGGTGTGCTCAAAAGGAGGTGGAATTACTGTCGAGTCCTTGATTGATGAAGTTTGAAATGACTCCAGGACAGCGGGGAAAGACGTCAGGCACTCAGCAAGTGAAGGCTGGCTGTTGATGAACCCAATCTCCCTCTCAAATTCAAAATTCATCGCTTCGCCTAGGTAAGAAGGGCGGCCAGCGACACCGAAATGCTCAACGAAATACATCCAAAGGAGCGGTTTTGTTTTGTCCTTCCGCTATGGTTGCATTTGTGGTCTTTAATAATTGCCTATATTGGTGATATTACTAGCGTATGGGGACCACTGTCTACTAAACCAAAGACTATGCGCGAATTTGCAGCCAATTCCTGATCACATGACTTGTCTCAGCCAATAAGATTGTGGAGTCTGGTGGAAAAGAAAGCTCTATTTTCTGTATTGATTAAATATTCAAGACCATATCACCATGGCGCATAT
>JAOUQU010000017.1:2518453-2532861 GCA_028566735.1 Ammoglanis amapaensis | reverse complement strand
ATACCTTGTGTAAGAGCCTAATAATATTAATGACATGAATCAATATTTCATTTATAGCAGTTGCATAAATATATGCATAAATGAATAAAAACGCCACTTGATCGTTTTATATATATAAAAAATCGAAATTAAGAGTGAAGTCAATTAATTCTTTTTCAAATCAAGTATTTATTTATATATTTTATATTTGTAGTGTGTGTGGTTGTTTTTAAAAAGCATAAAAGGTAATGTGACACGAGTTACTAATTTTGTATAAGGACATATTATTTCGTTAAATGTGAGAAAATGTTCAATGTCCTTTAACAGTGAGTGATTTAAAAAGTTTATCTGTTTCAAATAAAACACAAGTTATTTTCAGTTGAGAACTAAGAGTTAAAATAGTGATAACACTAGTTTTAAATGTTTTTATATTTGATTAAGCGGTTAAATTTAACAGCTAATTTAACTGAACTAATATTCATATAATGTGAGATTATCATAGACACAGAGAAGGTTATTGTGGCGCGTGCCAGAAAGTCTTATACCAATCCATTTAATTAATTTATTGTTGACGATTTGGTTATTCAAAATTACAAAGCCAAAAAGAAACAAATAAATAAGTTAAATGTTTATTTTCAAAATAATAAACATATCAAATCATGCATGTCTAAAATAATCACTATAATAAGTATAGTTATAATTTTTGCATTCATTTATCTTTTTAATGTAAAAATTAATGTTCGATTTCTAAATCCTAATTGATGCTTATTTTAAACAATTATTATAATATAACGAATAACAATTTGTGGTCGCAAATGCACAAAAGGCTTTGTTGTGTGTTTTAGCTCTACGGTGCAGTGTTTTAGAAGCACAAATGCAACGTGTCTTCGAGTAGTTTTAGAAGATTTGGTTTGATTACATTTAGGTTTAGTTCTTTTGTTTTCTGACTAATGTAAATGATGAAAACAAATGTAACTATACATAAAAAGTCATGTTTCGTTTAGGTATGATTGACTAAAGTCCTACATTTGGGACAATTTGAAAATACATTCGCTAATTTAATGCTCTCACCAGTGTGTGTGTGTATATATATATATATATATATGTTTTCATAATAACTTAAATACCAGTATAGCAACAAGGAGAAAGTTCGTCTTAGCTGTCCAGTCTAACCCTTTCACCCCCTGAAATTCCCGACCTCGCCTTCACCCCATCACTATCTCCCTTCAAACGCACAGGGACCTCGAGCATGCTTCCTTGTGGTAATGTATACGTATGGTAAAAAAAATCAAGTATAAAGCCAAAGTACATATTCACCATAAAAACACATCCGTCCAGCTCAGTGAAACTCAAATTCAAACTCATAACTCCTTTATGAAAAGGGGGGGGGAGACAAACTCGCTACTATGCACGAAAGCACGTGGTTCGCTCAGGCAAAGCACCTGCAGAAAAGAGCGTGGCAATATGTAAATGAAGAAGCAGTTTACTTACTTTTCTTTGCCTTTATGCGTTGTAGTTCGTTTCATAAAGATATCCTCCAAACAAAATCCTCGTGTTTTTGCTTTTTGCCCGGCATAGACGGAACTAGTGTTCACTCCAAATCCTTTCCTTCTATTACGACGATCGCCCGAGCCTCTCCTCCAACCCCCCTTTCCCCTTTCTCTAACTCCACAGGTTTAGTCCGTGACCTCGCCGTGATACCGTCGTTTCTTCAGCTCTTGCTTCCGTGGTCCATATCTGTCCCGCAAACGCTCGAGAACAAGACCTTAACAACAATATTTAAAAAAAACATTATAAAATAAGACAGTGACGTCAGCAATGTTATTTTAAACCCTTGATCTTTCCGGTTTCTAGTGTGTGTTTAAAATGTTGTTCTCTAAGGGGTTTTCCCACTCGGCGTAGCCTGCTGTCTCTCAAAACAGCTAAAAATAACGTGTTAGACTGGAGTTGCCGCGAGCACTAGACTACAATAGCAGTGGACGCTTTAAGTCATTTTGTTGTGGACGCTCAAGTTTTCGTATTAATCTTGCACTTTGGCAGTCTTTGTTAAACAGCGAGGCGTGTCACAAGTCCCAATACATTTTAATATTTGTTAGACGCTCTGACCTGCGGTTCACCCTTTTTCGTGCTCTCTCCCACTCAGAAGTTCTATAGTAATTTATGCACAGTGTGCACGCTCATTTTAAGTTGTGGCCAAGTCGGTAGTTTGGAGGGATATGCTTTAATTTGTGTGTGTGTGTGTGTGTGTGTGTGTGTGTGTGTGTGTGTGTGTGTGTGTGTGTGTGCGGCGCGTGTGAATTCATGCATACATACATGCATGCATACATACATACATACCCAAGTTTCAACATTGTTTTAAATTTTTAATTTGAATATTAAATGCTTAGTTTCTATACACACTACGTACATTCTGCTCTACTTTTTTCTGTAGTACAATGCTTAAAAACTAGCTAAATCAAATCCCTACAATTTATTTCTTTACAGTTTTGAATTTAAAGTTATTTATAATAATGAACCGTATATTATGAGCAATATTAGGCAACTGAGCATTTGCTATTTTTGTTCAATAAAAAATATAAGCATTATTTATTTTGGCTGTAAATATTTAAACGACTATATTACTATATAATGTAATGTTCTAAAATCGTTGGTAAGTTGGATTCAAAGCGATCGTGTGATTAAAATGCAGGTCACAATTTTGCCATGGGCAACGGCACTTCATTCAATGGAATGGAAATCAATTCGATGAACTCCCTGTGAACTCCAACAGACATGTCCCTAATACAATTATTAATCGAGAAAGCACTTTATTTTAACTACCGATTCGATCAGATCTACACATAATGTTTAGTTCTAGACGTAAAATGTATGTGAATTTGAGTCGCGTGTATGGTGAATGTATATTTCTATACTTATTTAAGTAATATACTTAGGGCATAGGTTTTTAATTTTAAGCTGCAAGACATTTTTTGCTAATATAAAAATGATTTGCTGACAGAAAGTTTTCTAAATCAATTTTACAAGCCTAAAAATGTTATGACAGTAGACTAATGTTAGAAATATTTTAAATTCAGTACATTGTATTGCAAATACTGCCATGGTATATATTTATGTTGTTGTTGTTGTTGTTGTTGTTGTTGTTGTTGTTGTTGTTGTTGTTGTTGTTGTTGTTGTTGTTGTTGTTGTTGTTTTTGCTGCTGCTGCTGCTGCTATTATTATCATTGTTGTTGTTGTTGTTGTTGTTACAAACATAATAATAATAATAATAATAATAGTAGCAATACTAATTGTATTTGTTGCATTCGTTTGTTGTTGTTGTTGTTGTTGTTGTTGTTGTTGTTGTTGTACATTTGACTGACATGCCAATTAAAGTGTGTTTTGTATGCAAACTATGCCGCCCCTGTTATGATTTCATCCAGCTTTGTTCTTTACAATCATCTCTCCCACCGCACTTGTTTCTCTTGCTTCTTGTCCTCCCTTCCCTCTCTCCCACTTTGCCATTGACATCTACCAATTGGTCTAGCATCTACCCGACAGCCCACAGTCTAATCACACAACGCGTAAACTCTTGACCCCGTTTCCCTCCTCCAGCTTTATAACCACACACAACAGTATGCACTTTAATTCACATTTAGTTTATCCAAGAAACGAAACAAAATTAATTTTTACGATTTTTTGAGGGGTTTTTTTTTGCTTGTTTGAGTCCAATAATCCATTTGAAGTTTAAATTGTTATTTACCGACTATTGCCCACAAAAGTATTTTTTTGATTATTTTAGATTATAACAATTAATTTATTCTTGGTCGCTGATGTCACCATAACATGCCTTACTAAAAAGTTTATAAACCGTGTAAAACATTTCTAGTTTAAGTCATACTGAGCAAAACTGCGCATTTTTTGTGAAGCTGGTGTAAAGCGGGCTCTGGTGGTAACATAGAAGAGTTGCATCATGAAGCATATCAAGCAATTACTATAACAATTTTGTTCTAATTCATAGAAAAATATAATAATTTGTTTTAATTATTTTGGAATAGACTTTCTATAACAACATGCATGTTACTGAAGTACATTAATATCGACAAATAAAAATAATCAAAATGTTTTTGTTATATATATTTAAACATTTGCTCACACTTATTAAAAATTCGCCATAGCATTAACATAATTTGTAGAAATGTAATTAGATCACTTGTAATCATTTGTATATATTTTTTCAGATTCAAATAATCTAATAACACGTATTTGCTCAACTTAAACAACAAGATGAAAGTATTTATTTCTGTAAATGAATCAATTTGTAACTTATATAAAAAATGTAAATCACTTATCTTCAGTTAATTTAACCGCCGTCGTTTAGAAAAAAATTATTCAATGTTACACAAATTCGTTGTTATTTATCCAACATCATATAATACGCAGCTAAAGCAAAAACTCATGTTAGAAAAAAAATTCTGTTTATACAATATTTAATTGCAACTTCATGTAGTAAAGAAAAAAAGCAAAACAAAATAAATAAATAGATTTCTATTTTTTTCAAGTATAGCAGCGCAAATTTTAAGATAGAAAAATGAATGACTAAGCCATCTCAACACTGCTTGTCTGCTGACCTCTGGATGATCCAATCCTTATGCATTATGAATGAGATAAGTCACGTGATTATTAATACCCTATGTATTATGCTTTTCGAACGGTAGTATAGTAGTATAAGTCACTAAATTGTAATCAGTGTCAAACAAGTACGATCGCATAATATAACGAACAAGCTGTAAACAAATTAACATCATTTACAAGCTTTTTTGTCTTAGTATAACTTGATTTTAAACGTTTAGGAGTAAAGTAATTAATTTGTAAAGTGCGTACGACAGGAGATTTGGCTTCCTGTTTACGACCTTAAACTTCCTTTTTCTAACTCGTCGGCGATTTTTTTATATCACAAGACCAACCATACATTAAGTTATTAATAAGAGCACAAACTAAAAGCAGACGGTTGTATGTTTTAAAAAAAAACATCAAATGTATAACACTGGTCATGTATTGTTGTGAATTAAAATAAGATAAAATACATCTAAACTACGGATCTTCTAATCTAAATAAACTAAGATCATCTATTTTAAATTGTGATGGCATATAAATGATACGACCATATTTTAAATCTACCATTTTTGTATTATCGATGTTAACATAAGAGTTATAAAAAAATTAAAACGGTCGTGACAAAATGTAAATAAAAAATAGAAATCACACGTCATCCGTCACGGTATTCGCATTACGGGAACGAGTACAGGTTGTATCGACAATGTTAACAGTTACATTGGACAATTACTTTTGTGATCTGATGTCTGAGGTCTTAAAAGTTTTTGTTTATTCAAACTCTGGTATGTGGTTCAAACTCTGGTGTATCACTGGTTTCAGTAGTTTTTGTCAGACACTTTGGCATTCAGGTCATGTCTTCACGTAATTGTCATATTTGAAACTTTTTTACATAAACATGAGGATTTTTTTGTTTGAATTTTCGAACACGTTATACATTGCGTTTACATTGTTGTCTGCGAGGTTTAAATGCGCAATGTTCGCATTTATATTACACGCAAATGTAATACCCTACTAATACGACAATACTTTCTATAGCAAAACTCCTAAAAATATTTTTACGTCCAACGGCTGCTTACGAGAAATAATTGACACAGCCAGTAGGGACGCTCCTCTTCTCTCTTTCTAACAGATCTGACAATGTAAGATTAAACGGAACTTACTCCAACTGCGCACCGTCCCACTATGCGTATATCCTCTTCCATATGAATCTAACGGAGAGACTGTACACACCAAAAGCGGGCAAAATTACAGTTGCATACGGTTTTCTCTCACTACTGGCCCTTTTGAAGCTATTCGCGGCAGTTAAACCGTCACTTGCTTTCTAGAATGTGAAATATATAGTACATTGTCAACTCCCCAAAACCATAAAACTAACTTTATGGGCCTCACGTGACTTTTGAGAGCCAGTAAGGGGTACCTTTCTGTGGCCTGTGTGATTTTACGATCTAACTTCAAGATAAAACGTTCATCCGTTTGACATGTAAATGTCATAACCACATTTGGCAATGTTTGGTCAATTGTATGCGGTAAACCACGTAGGGGGATCTGGTTCTCTTTCAGTCTACTCTTAAAAGTCTTGGAGAGAGACTTGGCAAAACGGTTTGGCACTCGTGGTAAGTTTGGAAGTTCAGCAATTGTTTACAGATAAAATGTGTAGTGTAATTAGAGGCAATACGTTGAAATTAGACGGTCGTGTAATTGGCCACAACATTTCTGTGGCATTACATCAGCAAAATGAGGCTAGTGTTAACTTAATTGTGATCATATTTGTTGTTCGTAGTACTCAATAAATATATTTGAAAATGCAGCGATGTAATTTGTGTCCGAAATAGCGAGGCCTGCCTTTTTATTTGAATTTAAAGCTAAAAATAGCATGCACTCACCCACTGGTGATTTATTGAGAAATTGTAGACCAAACACTTTCTATATGACACCAAGATGAATGGAAAATATTTACATTGAAAATTACATACAGAACCATTGTGGTTTTGTATGTTAAAAAGTTTATTTTTTACTCCAAGTTAGTCTACAAACAAATACAAAAATCGTTAGGGAAAATGCTTAGGCGATTCGAAGTGACGACGTTTTTTTCATTTTGCACAAGATTGCCATTTATTACGTCATCTACAACCTAAGGGTCACAATAAAATGTTCAGTATGTACACATTTTAAAACATAATTGTGTTTTAAGAATATACAATAACACACTTTGAATATAGCTATAAACACATGATCGGATACAGAAATCTAAGACTATTTACACATTTTATTTCTTTTTTTAAAAAGAATGACACAACTGGCACAATACAAGTCTAATGAGCTCGTCCAGACAATTACTTAAAAACATACATACATACAGAACCATGTAACAGGGTAAAACGTTTGAAATGAATGTAGTTACTACACTTAACTAGAGCTTCATTTCATATTTGGGCAAAGTCAACGCTGTAAACTCAACGGAGTACACGTATAGGTAGTAAATAAGTTATGACATTTAAGAGCTTACATGCTAAATCTCAGCAATTACATAGCACTTACACAAACAATATTGTAATAAAGACAACGGGTGGCATTTTAATGTTTCACCTTCTTTTTCTGGAAACAAACATATAATTAATTAAACAGCATAAAACACTGCTTCTTCTTTAGTTTTTGCGGTACCACAGTAAAATTACGTCGTCTAATACATCTAACAGCATGCCAAACGTTGCCACTTTTTACAGTACTGGTTATTTTGAAACATTTTCATATGATGTTTTCTCCTGATATCATTTAACAACCTCTTATTGCGTTACCACTATGGCTGGAAAGCGCTACCTCCTGTAGCCAGACTCATGCTCTTCAGTTTATTGTCCTTTTTCCATTTCATCCTTCGGTTTTGGAACCATATCTTAATTTGCCGTTCCGATAGGCATAAAGTGTGGGCTATCTCTATCCTCCGTCTTCGGGTGAGATATCTATTGAAATGGAACTCTTTTTCCAGCTCTAGCGTCTGATAGCGGGTATAGGCAGTTCGGGCCCTTTTCCCGTCTGGTCCAGTCATATCTAAAGAGCATGGATAAAATGCATTGGTATAAAAATTAGCGAGACTGACTCAACACAGCAGTAGAAAAGCAGACCACATAGACTTGCAATTTGAAATTCGCATGCAAATACCTGTGACAGAATAACGATTTATGAATGTCATAAAGTGCGTTCGCCAAATGGTACGACGCACATGCGCGTAAACAGGTTTAGTGAATTGACAAGAATTCCGAAATTCAGTAAAATATGTCAGAATCTACATAAATGTGTGTCAAAATGCTACTAGCATTTTTACCCTTGTTTTATTATTATTATAATTATTTGGAGTTGTGTTCGCTATCTTCTGATGGCTAAAGTTGTTGGCCAACAGTGTTATACACTATAAAGCGAAACTTTTTATTTAAACAACCCATACGCAGCTTCAACCACTCCGATCCTCTTTTGTACTGCTTGCGAGGCTTAAAAATTTAGGTTTGTTTTGGAATCTAAAACAGATTAATTCCGAATCCACGTTTTCTGTGCATCTAAACCACGTTTAAACGCATCTAAACATACATCACAATACCACAATACAATACCCATCAGCATGCAATAAATAATTGTAAAGACTATAATACCATGACTAATATGAAGTTTCCGCATCCAAGGGAAAATTTGTGGTGCTTGGCCATCAGTAGCTGCCGAGGTGGTTGAACTTGCAGCGGTCTCTTGCTTCTGGAGTGTCCTGGGAACCTGGTTTGCAGCTCTGTGTGAGCTTTCCTCGCTTTCGGATGAAACGCTGGCTTCGTCGATTTCTGTAAAGTGTGAACTGTTGGTGAGGTTACTAGTCGCAGCTGAAGCGTTTTGGTCAGAAGGGGATGTAGAGCCTTTGGGTCCCAGACTGTCGCTATTAGAGCAGGGCAGCGGTTCCTGGGACGCGAGCGAGCAGCTTGAAGGCTGTCGAAATCGCGTCTCCGGAGTTGGAGACTGAAAACCTCGAGAGCTGTCGCCAACCGCCCCAAAGTGTCCAGCGTTCGCTGAACGATTGACGCTTAGGTCCATCCCATTGTAGTTGTAGCCGTAAGAGCCCGAATGCATGGTGCCGGAGTCCCTGTACGAGGCGTTCATAGCGCTGCTGCTAGTTCCATAATTTAGTAACTGATAGTCGGGGCCATTTGGGTAGCGCCCTGAGAACGAGTTTACAAAGTAAGAGCTCATTTAGGTTGTTTTAGCGATCTTGATTTGTAGATCTTGGTCGTTATAACGCGGTGCTTCACGATTTATGATGTATTAATGAATTATACCAATGCACTGTACTTCGTTTTTGCTATGTATGCGGCCAAATATGGGGGTGGGGGTGCGTTTGGGAATCACGTGCTTTTGTTGACCAGTCGTAAATTCTCACTGATGACTTCAAGAGGTAATTCATGCTCTATGGTTACAAATGACGACGAGACGGGGGAGTCGTTAGACTCGAGCATACGTGTGCCTCCTATTGCATGATATGCGGCATGTGAGCAGACAGCGTCACCTACTGGGAAATAATTTTGTAGCACAAGATAGACACGTTGGTTGGAATTAGACTTTCTTTTGTTTTAATTCTAAACAGTATGAAATGTGATACAATGGCAAATATTTTTATTAAAATAATGATCATTTGAATACTGAACTGACACAAAGAAAAAATATTAATAATAATGCCTTCTAAAGACATCATTAAACACATGTACTGGAACGCAATATATAATACTCATAATACAAATAATGCATTTGAACATAAATAAATGTCGTCAAGATGATGTTCATTGTGTGTTACAAAGATTGCTTTATCTAATTTACTATGTTTTAGGTGATATACATAAAAATATAACCTGGTTATTGGTAATATTTTTAATACTTTCAGTAGGGTAAATACAAATACTAACTTTACTAATAATTATAAATAACGATATATGTTCGTGTACATTTGATTTTTTTATAGTTGTAATTGTTATCAGTTGTTATCAAATTGTTAGGATATTATTATTGACAAGTTTAGATATTTAATTATAATTACTATTTTATTGTTTTTGAACATGTACGAATTGTTTATTATACTAATAAGTTGTAAAGGTTTTGGTTTCATGCATGTTAAAATATAAACGGTCCTCTTGTTTGTAAAAGTCTTCCCTTCAAACCCCTTAGCTCTCAGCTTGTTCTTTCTTTTTTGAGCCTTCGTTTGAGAAAGTGAAACCATGTCGGTGGTTAGCTGTGATTTATTTGTAAAAAGTTTCTGAGTAATCAGTAAAGCAACTATAACTTCTACTGCATTTTAAAATGTATGATGTTTTGAAATTAACTTAATTTTAAATGTGCAGTCTTTTGAAAGGCAAGGTGTTGTTATTGTTGTTGTTGTTTAGTTACGAACTTTATTGAAAGCATATCATCACATTACTAGTTATTAGTCATTAGTTTCAATTAATGCTAAAATTTATTTAATTTTTTATTTATTTAAGAGATACCAGAACCTCAAAAAATCTTGTAATATTATTAGACACTGAGATAATGAAATGCATCATTTTCTTTAAGCAACAGCCAAAATCATTAAAACGTAATAACAAGTGTATTATTAAATACAGGGGACTTTTAAGTTTATTTTAATACAGCATAAATAAAAACATGAAAATAACACTCCAATACATTTGCCTTGTAACAATACATTCGGTATAGGCGCACAAATACATCAATACGACACAAAAGCAAATTAAACAAATTTAATAAAAATGGTGGAATGCTCAACGACTTGTCATGGGCCTATAAAGAACGTTTTTATTTCTGATGATGAACTTGGGCGATTCAGTATTCCATTTTTTACATATTACATGTCATTCAATTCAATAGTTTTTTCATCCGCCTTCTCCGTGCTATCAGACTGCAATGGGTTGATCAATTTGTTCTCCTTTTTCCACTTCATTCTCCGGTTTTGGAACCAAATCTTGATCTGCCGTTCTGTCAGGCACAGTGCATGAGCAATCTCAATGCGACGCCTTCGAGTGAGATACTTGTTAAAATGAAACTCTTTCTCCAACTCAAGAGTCTGGTAGCGCGAGTAAGTTTGACGGCCCCTTCGCCCAGGGTTACTGAAGGTCCCTGTCCATGAAAGAAATTGAAAGAAATTGGGTAATGAAAGTACATCTACCACGTAGAAGGTGTGGCAATGACAAATGCATTCAGAGAAAAAAGCTTAAAGACATGCAACCCATATGCCCCTGAGAGACATGTCGATAATTATACTAAACTACTGCTGACGGCTACAGATTAAAATAAAGATTTGTCATCAATACAAAATAAAATGTATAATGTCTTTGGATTTGACATTTGTGTAAAACAACACAAGTTTATTTATTTATTAAAACATTATTTAATTAACTGTTTTGCTGTTTTAGGGTTATTTTAAAATCATTTTTATTCTAATTAGCTTGTTACCGAAAAGCCAACAATCGTGCACAGATTTGGCACTGACCTACATTGATAAAATTATCCAAACATTAGTATTATGTTAACAATGGTAAAGTTTTGTGTTTTATATCAGGCTATAATAACGTCAAGCAAAAGTAAAGTTAATATTTTTGGCACCAATATTTGAGCTCTTCTTCAGAAAGAGTGATATTGTGATTCTGTAATCGTATAAACAATCATTAAATAGAAATACATTTAACTACTTTATTTAATACTACTGACAAAACTGTCAATTAATAAATCATCATTAAACAACTATCATCAATGTAAGCTTAAAATTATTGTTATACTGAATCATATTTATGATACTGTAACGACGTCATATTCATTTTGTTTACGCTTAGCTTTGTATACCAACAATGATTTACTATAAATGCGTCTAATAATTAAATAACTAAATACGTCCAATAACACAACGTTATTATAAATCACATACCATTACATGAGTTCATTCGTTGCATCCACGGGTAAACTGGTACTACTGACTTGTGCTCGTCGACTTCATTGTAGATAAGCTTCCCCGTCGAACCTGTGCACTCGGTTTTCAGATGGTCCTGACTTGATACGAAGGGTTGTTCTTCCATGCTATAGTGGCCACAAGCTGTGTTCTTTTCTCTGTAAAAGCTTGCCGTCGAATAATTGCAAGCACCGATGGCAGATGCCCTGCCGTAATCATTGTTAGTCTGTTGGTAAAATGAAGAAGGATATGCCTTCTCTTGTACACAGTTAGCTCCATAAGCAACGCTGGGATAGTTTCGTAAAGGATCTGTGTATCCGGAGTATAATGGTATCTGTCCTAGAATCGACTCCTGTCCTCTCGGCAGAGTCACTGGGAATGTGGAGTTTACAAAATAAGAACTCATTTGGTGGGTACGGCTCTTTCCTTGGTTTATGATTTGTTGTGTTTTATAGTCCGAGTGGTTAAGCTAGTTTATCGGAGATAGGGTTTTCGTTGGTGGGGTTGGTGTAAAGGGGGGGTTGTTGGGTGGCCATGTGCTAGTGCGGGACAGAGAGGAATCATACCATCTGACCGACCACTGACCAATCGTAAGCGACCATGTCTGTGAAATAGCACCCATGAGGGAGCTGTATTAGCATGCGTTGAGGGACATTGGAGTAAAACAGAGAGCACAATTTTTTTCAACGGTGGACTGTGGCTCCTTAACCACCGACGTTGCTCACAGGGTTTTACACAGACGCTTCCCTTTAAAAACGCTTCTCGAAAGAACTCCACACCTTTCTCACGCCTGTTTTGAATACACCTGTTTTCGAACGGCTTTGCTGGTAAAAAGAAAAAGGAGATCGTAAAACCTTAACATTTTGGGGGTTTTTTTTCATTTCCAATCTCACATACACTGTACCTAAACATACAGCAGATTATTATGGCGATTTAGAAATATACACGTCACGTGGACGTAATGACAATGGTTTATTTAAAATATTGTACTTTTTACATTTACAAATATTTCACAAAAATTACATTCTGGCAAAGTATTTTATTTAGAAATATGTACTTTTGAACATTTCAGATCCAAATGTTTCAAATGTTCCAAGTGTGAATAATTATCAAATCTTCAATTTTTGATTGAGTAGATTTGAACTTTATTTATACAGCACTTTTTTCAATTGACATCGTCTCAAAGCGACTTTACAAAATACAGGACGAACAGAAACCCCCATTCGATTTTATTCGTTTTTCAACCATACAGGTCGTTCGGAGTTTAGCTGCCGTTAAGATTTTAACAATGTTTTAATGGTATCAGAGTTTTTAACCATCAAGTGTAGTTATTTCTTTAGCATTGTTTTGTTTAACAGTAAACAGTAACTCACGCGGAAAGGTAATTTGTAATTAGTCATTAAGATTCTTCAAACGTTCGTGTTACGTTTTTATATTCTTCAAAATATATGTTATTAAACAATTTAAAAGTTTACTTACTTGCATAATGCATACACATGTTTTAATTAACTATGTTGCTATCAATAACAACAGTTTTTTTTTCTTTACAGGCATTTTTTTTCAATATAGAAAGAGATGACATCCAACCATGGTGCAACATCAAAAATACCTAAATATCTTCTAAAATGTCAAATATCTTAATTACTATCCTTTTATTTGCATGGTTTTGATTTTCATCTTAGCAACTGGACAAGTATGAGGAAGTGGTATTTTGCTTAGGACATGCAGTGTGAATATGCTTAAGCCTATGAGTATGATTACCGTATTATAAATATGTTGCAATCGTGTATGATCTATGCAATGAAACTTGCAATTGTTTATATCACTATTTTAATTGTTTCATGTTGTTGATATAACTATTCATAAAAAATGTCGGAAAAGGGTTGTCTCAAATAATAAATATGTTTCATGTCGTGTTTTATGCCATGACATTTGAAGAGGTAATCTGCTTCACGTCTTTATTTGTATAGATTGCATAATTACAAATTCTTAAATTCATTAAAGTGAATAATATTAATGTTTAGAATTACACTAACATAGAAATGTTTCAAAAGTTTAAATACATTTTGTTATAGTAAATAATAATTATTTTTATAATCGCCAATATTAAAGTGGATCAACTTTATCAATAATCATTTGTTTTAAAAATGAACAAAAAACATGGAGGTTGTCCGTCTACAAAAGATAAAGCATTCACCAATTTTTAAAGTTTGTCAAATTAGTTATTTAAATTATATAGAAATATGTTTTTTATACTGGACTGATTGTCTTTGAATTATATTGGACGGGGTCTATTTGAGAAACCCCAAGGTTTTCCAGTATTTATCAATGAGTTTTCTTCTTACTGGACTTTATAAATTAATCAAACATTTATTTGACTGATGCGTTCCAAAAATTCCATCGTAGCATAAAAAATGTCAGTATCATTTTAAAGACTCACTTCAAGCTTTCAGTCGAACAATTTGTGCGACAATTTACTACCGAAATATACAAATGTGTTCTTCTTTTGACTTGTACTGTCGGTGTCCTCTTTGTTGTTCATTTACGTGCAACTTGAACGCACCTTGACTACCAGGAAACAAAAAATCTTCTATAGTTAAGATTTTTTGGGGATAAGAAAATGGATACTGAAGAACACCGTCTTAAGGCTGGCCTCTGGAGTGACTGTTGAATGCACACACTTCAAAGGGTGGCAACAACAGTCCAGAGAATTTACAACCTTTGCATTCTTTCGCGTTCTCCTGCCGTCAAGCTTACCACCCTACTTCCCCTTTCCTCACAAGTGAATCTCTGCTAACTGAGTCTTTATCTTTTTGCTTCTTTGCTGAATTACACACACACACACACACACACACACACACACACACACACACACACA
>JAOUQU010000017.1:2457878-2474343 GCA_028566735.1 Ammoglanis amapaensis | reverse complement strand
CGAAAGTAAGACATAGTGGGGCTTTTGGGGATAAAAAGAAAGTAAGACACTGTCTTACTTTTGGGGAAACACGGTATAGCTTAACCTTTACTAAACATCAGTTTAGACGTTTAATACTCAGTTGCAGCTTGTTTGTTAGATAAATATTAAAAGTACGACTATTAGGAAGAGCTATTTTAATAACTACAGAAATATTTTAGAGCTGATAGATCTAATCTCGTCTCACATTGTCCCACAAAAATATTGAAGTAATGTAGCTTGGCGTGTGATGTTAATCATGTATTCGGTGTCCATTTTATTCCTTAAACTATTAGAAATGTTAATTTGGCGGGTATTGTTGCAAAAAGTAACACAATAATTACTTTTCCTAGTATTTAGTTACTTTTATAGTACAGTAACTTAATACAATTTTGAGAAAAGTAAATACCAACTATTACTGTTTAACATAATGTTTCCAACACTGCCTACAACACTGCGTGAACCTCAGGTTGAGCCTTATTTAATAAAGACCAATGGCAGAGGTAGCATAAGAGGTTTATGGAGGTTTCATCATTTTCATTTATTTACTCACGTGAAGAGTTTTGGAGGGGAAATCGGGCCTGGGTGGGCTCAAGGATTCATTAAAGAGAAGGAGGAGAGAAGGAGGTGACATCCAGAAAGTCATTACAGAGAAGTTTCACATGTAGCCAGTTTCCGGGAGCCATTAGAAGAGTGGATGAAATCTTGTTAGGTCAGAATTTTGTTTGTAACTGCATAAATTATGAGGAATCCTTTTTGAACAATCCACCCTCTGCATATCTCAACTCCTGTTTGTGAAGCTGCTCAGCATGTCTGTAGCTGAGCTGAGATTTTACAACTCTTTGTGTAATTTCACCACACATTTGTCAACACTATTGGCGGTAGTAGTTAACACACGTTCGTGAAGCCCAAGAAGGATGGGCCCTGTTGAGTCAAGGTTTCTTCCTGTAATTTTCAGGGAGTTTTTCCTTGCCACAGTCGCCCTCGGCTTGCTCAACAGGGGTTTATGTTTGTCCTGTATTTAGTAAATTTGCTTTGAGACAACGTCTATTGGAAAAAGCATTATAGAAATAAAGTTGACTTGACGCGGCAGTCAGCCCTAGCTACGGCACCCGGGACGAAGTTAAAGGTTTGGCGCATTGCTCTGGGGCACTTAATTTGTAACAGCTATCCTGTTAGCTCTTGAAATATAACCGATCACAACCACCGGATTGCAGAGTGTGTTTTACTTCTGCACCATTCAATCACTTTTCATAAAAAGATCAGACACACAATCTTATCTTACGACTAACCAAAATGTAGCTTCGTATGTCAGAAAGATAGAAATATTCATTGCTTGATTGTCATGACGAACTGTTTATTGTGTGAAAGTTGTTTATTTGCTGTATTATAGCCTAAATAATGTTCTAATATCATAGCTTATCATTCAAAATTGTACAATCCCGTTACGTCCAAATAAAATACTAGTCAACGAATGCTACCGAGCTTTGGAATAGTACTAAAATGGCTCTGTTTCGGGCAGCCCCCTGGTACGAATGCCTGCACATACCTAGCACACAATGGTGTCCTTGTATCTAGCAAAACGGTGAGATTCCTGTCGGCGACTAAAACCATTCTGCTTCGCTCAAACAGCCGCACATATCGCTGGAGCTTGGAGGAGCTAAGCAGGAGCTCGTAGGACCGTAAGTGTTCTGCCAACTTGGCATGAGTTAGGCCTGGGATACCGCCTATCTAAGCACGGCTGGCCAGTGGATGAGAAAATACCAGGGTGTCGACCAGACTAATGGATTTTATGACTGCTCTAGATTCCGTTTGGATTATTCAGACTACTGGCAGGTAATCATGCTTTAAATCTAGAGGTCAACTTAACACGGGTGGAAGTTTAACGAGCGGTCAGAAACGTGTGCCTCGTATGTTTCGGTGTGTTATTTAAGTGCAATAAACGTACAGCTGTAAGACAGTGATTTTATTTCTGGTATATTTTTTAATCCTCGTAAGTGAAAACAACTGTAACAGATGCAAGGTGGGTTTCATTCAAGTCCATTGGGCAGTCAGGGATGAGTCAAGATCACTTCTGACAAACATAAGATCGACCACTTAACATGCTTTATTTCAGCACTCAAAATAATTAAAAACATCTCAAATTATTATACATATACAAAATAGGTACAGATCATCTTGTTTGAACCCCCCCTATTGTGTGTATGCTTCTCTCGCTAGTTTGTGGGATGTTCTAATTCTCTTGCCATCTTGAGTAAACAAATCCTGACACAAGAAGGGAAGAAAAAGGGGCACTGCAAGGGGGAAAGAATCCACCGGACAACCCGGTGGATTTAAAAAAAAAAATCATTTTGTTTGTAAAGAAAACCAAAAGACAACAACCAAAAAGTGTTAAAGTCGGAAGATTTAAAAAAAATAATAAAGACTCCACCTGCTTATTTCTACACTTGAAAAGACGATGTGCATAGAAGCTTTTATTGTCATTTCCGTTCATGAAAGGTGGTGGCACAGATCGAGGCAACACACATCAGCAAGAGAGGCACAACTGTTACAACTGGGCAGCAAGAGAATAGGATCGTTTTAGTAGCACCAAAGGTCCTGCGAGCGAGAATGTGATGCACATTAATTCGAAATCACTCTTTAACACATCGAGCTAACAGGACCTCATGAAATAGCACCGTTTGCAGCTGTTACTTGCATGCTCGAATATACTTCTGTGTAAAATCCTAACCGTGTTGGTTAACGCTGGGGTAATATTGTGGATCTTTATTCTGAGGTAGACATAAGATATCCAAACTAAGTCAAACCCCTGTCTCGCTGTTCTTTCTGTGACTCGGGGGAGAAAGGAGCAGTGTTTTATATCTTCTGATGGGTAGAACACAAAGACGCTCGCATGTCATTTTACAGATTTATTTAACACCTGAACATGGTACAAAGCATTTGTTTTTGTCTTTTTCATTGTCCTTCCTTAGTGGTAAAAAAGTCACCTGTATCTTTTCTCTCTATTTGTTTTTAAAGTATTAAACTCCAGGGGGATTTTACACTTTAAAAGTATATATATAAATTATTTTCTTGTTGCCAGTGAAACAAATGAGTCTTCTAAAGAATCCTTGATGGACGATGGACGATGGCAAAATAGTGGTCCCGAAAAAAAAGCTTGAGCTTGATACAAAACAAAACCTGTCTTCTGAAGCGTAGTTCTAAGCAAGTGGACCATTTGGACAGCCGAATCGATGTCTAGGATTTTTTTAATGCATAGAAAAAAGATTTCAGAGAGATGACTGCTAGAAAACACACACACAACACACGAACAATTTCAAGTCCAGATTTCCTTTTTACAAGAAGCAGACTGGGCCGACTTCGATGCCAAATTCCTGATCGGGTGCACCAACGTCCATAGGAGCAATGTCAATAATGGGCAGTCGAGATGTTTTCGTTGTTTTGTAGTCGATGACTGTCTTGCCCCATGCACCGGTGTGCGACTGGAGAGCAGAGAGAAGAATGTTAGGTCTATACACGACTAATACAAAATCATTCTAAAGTAATAAAAGCAAAACTAACAACTAACAGACGGTCAAGATGAAAGATATTCATTTGTTGTAACTGTAAGGTCTCAAAAAAGCGATGGGGTCCAATAAGAAATACAATAGAGTAGAATCAAATGCTTGGATTTGTCATATATAGGCATACATGTGTATGTGTACAGTAAAGTACAGTACAAGAAAATGCTTCCTTTAGATATCCTTGCTTGTTTGGGAGACCCTGGACGAGGCAGAGAGGGTTGAGGACCTTACAGAGCTAGGATTCAAATTGGCATCCTTTCAGATGATGGTCCAAAGCTTTACCCCTAGGCTACCGCTGTCCTAACAGCTAAACAACATAAATAATATGTGTAACTTTGTAACTCTATTGGTATTCATTTTTGATTACACTGGGTTTGTATTAAGGTATTTTTGTCTACTTCTTCTTTCTATTTTAAAAAAGTCGTGTTAGAAACGAAAGAAATAGACCCAACATACCGTGCAGCCATCCTCGGTGACGCTGTATGTGAAGCGGCTGTTGCCCTCCGCTCTGATCTCGATCTCGTTGGAGCCCTGCAGGAGCAGAGCCTTCTTGAGGTTGCCTGTGGCCTGGTCCATGTAAGCGATGCTGTTCTTGCAGTGGTATGTGATGTTCTGGGAGGCCTCGGTGGACATGAGGCGCAGGAAGGTGAGCTGGATGTTGACATCCTCAGGGGCGGAGCCCTCGCTGCCATAATCGAACTGAAAGTGGAGAGACGAGAGGTTAAATAAGGTTGGCACAGTAGAGCGCTCGGAAGTCGACGCTCCGTTGACTGAAAGGAGTCTCACCTGGTAGCCGTCGCTCATGGCTTCTCCGAACCAGACGTGCTTCTTCTCCTTGATGTTCTTACTGGTGTACCAGTTCTTCTTGGGAATGCTGGACTGTGTGGGATTGACGCAGGTCTCGCCGGTCTCCATGTTACAGTAGACCTTAATGGAGTCCTGGTTGCAGCCCTGGTCGGGGTCGATCCAGTACTCGCCTGTGGAAAACAATTGTAACATGATTTTGAAGATACAAGAAGGTACGACCAGGATTATAAATATATATTCTATCCCTAGCATTCATCATTTAAAAACATTTTCTTGGCCAGACCATTACAGGTGTGTTCATACCGCTCTTCCAGTCAGGGTGGCACATCTTCAGGTCGCGGCAGGTACGTGCTGGGTTCTTCTTTGTGCCGTCTGGGCTGCGGATGTTCTCGATCTGCTGGCTCAGAGACTTCAGGGTGGTGTCGACCTCCAGATCGCGGTCGCGCATCACGTTGGCGTCGTCGGCACGGAAGTGACGGAAGGGATCTGGGGCTTTCTCTTGAGGTGCGGCAATGAACCCGATGTCGAATCCACCGCCGGAGGGTCCGGGAGGTCCAGGAGGTCCAGCAGGTCCGGGAGGTCCCTAAATCAAAGAAGGATTACAAATATGGATGTGAAATAAAGATCAACATGAATAGCGAGAGACTTGGATAGGCAGAGAAATAATAATAGCAGCATACAGCAGGTCCGATTTCACCAGTGCGACCACGAGGTCCAGGGGGTCCAATGGGTCCGGGGAGTCCGCTCATGCCATCTTTACCAGGAGAACCAGCAGATCCGGCAGGTCCCTGTTGTTAATGACAAAAGTATAATCACAAGGAATGAAACTAGTGTCCAGAATAACAATAACGACTTATAAAAGTGAATGTCAAGACTCACTCTGGGTCCACCGGGGCCAGCAGATCCAGCGGGTCCAGACTCTCCAGAAGATCCCTACAATAATAAATCAAAATTAAACGCATGTGTATTTAAGGTGAATATAATTTAATATCCATCCATACAACAGCTTTAGAAGCGACATTAGGTACACCAAGACACTATGGCGTTACTTACAGGGGGTCCAGGTGGTCCCTGCATTCCAGTAAATCCTCTGTGTCCCTTCATGCCTCTCTCTCCAGCCTCTCCAGCCTCACCCTTGTCTCCACGTGCTCCAGCAGGTCCCTGCACAGAGATATTTAAGCTTTGATGTTACCATCGATCGTACAATGCTCCAATGATTCCAGAATCAAATTCTTTCAAATAAGATTGAATAGGTACAAAATACACGTACAGAAGGACCACGGGGACCAGATGGGCCAGCAGCACCAGCAGGGCCGGCGGGACCCTAAAAACAAACAAACAAACAAACAAAAATGATTAAATTAAAAAAGCACATATGCATTAAGTGATAAGCTAGATTTGTTCAGGTAATAATATTGTAGCCTTACAGACTCTCCACGATCACCGGTCTTTCCAGCAGGTCCGACGGGTCCAGGAGTACCAGAGGGTCCGGGTGCGCCAGGGGCACCGGCAGCACCGCTCTCACCACGGTCACCCTATAGATCACAGAGGGCTTTGGTTAATCCTTAGATGTGTACGTGGGTCGAAAATGACCTGATCATTATCTTCATCTTTAAAGTTGTTTTCAGTTCATATTTCAGCTACTTTACCAAACAAAATTACTCATATCGTGTCAATAAATAGTTTAACTTTTATACGTTTGTTACAGAATGCTAATTTATTTAGCATTAGCATAGCTAATTTATTCTAATAAACTCTGACCGAGTATATTTTCAACACCACCTTTTAAGATGAATATTTTAAATAACTATATCAGATACAGATAATTCTTATCTTCATTTTTATATTAGAATAGTGTGTATGTGCATGTGATTTATGACAACTGTGAAAAAGTGGCTAGCTGATTGCTAGCTAACTATGCTAAGTAGCATGGCTGTTTGTATGTGTGTGTGAATTACGACTGCCGTTTGCTAACTACTAGCTAGTAAACTGTGTAACATACAAGTAACATGGCTGTAATGTGTGTATTCTGGGAAGGAATAAAACTATTTAATAGTTTTATTAACAAACTGTTTTATAGTTTTCAAAGCTAGTTAGCTAAGCAAGCGAGCTAACGCTGGATGGATTTGTGGATTGACGGATGCATGAACTTGCATACAAAATATATAACACATAATTATTCTTAACTAAAAAGCCAAAAAGCATCATAAATACACATTTCTTAACAAATTCTTAGTTTTGACCCACTGGTCAATGTTGGGTTCAGTGACTCATTCATGTACAGGATAACAAACAAAAATACAATGGAACTTATAGAGCATTGTTTTGTTGTTTACCTTGGGGCCAGCAGGACCATCACGGCCAGAAGGACCCTCATTTCCAGGAGTTCCCTATAAGACAAATGAACATGCATGAATTTTTAAAAAGTCATAATAATGGCAAGTTTGATGTCTTAAACGAATAAACAGTAAACAAATGTGCTTGCTCACCTCACGACCGGGCTCACCAGGGGGTCCAGCCAGTCCAGGGGGTCCAGTTGGTCCAGAAGGTCCACGCTCACCGGAGGAACCACCAGGTCCCTGCTTGCCAGGCTCTCCCTAGAAGGTGACAGTAATTTAACTGGGTTAAAATCTGAGTTAATCCCATTGTGTACAGTTTACACATTTGATGATAAGTTCACTCAAAATTTAATTATATTTACTGTCCGGACATTTATATGAATTAGCTTACAGATGGGCCGGGGAGACCGGGGAATCCACGCTCTCCCTTCTGTCCGGGGAAACCAACAATACCACGACTTCCGGCAAGACCTTGAGGTCCAGGGATACCAGAAGGGCCCTGCAAACGAAAAACAAAACAAAAGCAAAACAAATGAGCTTATCTGGGATAGTTTATGTTAATATTTCTAATACTCGGTGTAAGAATTACAGTAGGAACAGACTTACAGTAGGACCCTCGGCACCAGAATTTCCTTTCTCGCCAGGTGGTCCAGGGGGGCCAGCAGCACCCATCTCTCCAGTACGACCAGAAGGTCCAGTCTCACCTCTCAGACCTTTGGCACCCTCTTTTCCGGCAGGTCCGGGGACTCCAGGTGGACCAGCGTTACCCTGGGAGTTAAGAAAAGATTTAGAAGGTAAATTCAGGGCGGCAATTTAGTGTAGCAGAACATGAACCGAATCTGTGCTGAAGAACTTACAGCAGGGCCAGGAGGACCAACTCTACCAAGAGCGCCAGGGAAACCAGTTGCTCCCTTAAGAGAACAGACAGGTCGGAATGTTAATCTCAAAATCTCAAAATGGAATAATAAAAATGTAAATAATCACAAAATACAAATGGAAGGAGTTCTTACAGGAGGGCCAGCAGCACCACGGGCACCCTTGGGACCAGTAGAACCAACGGGACCCTGTAACGGAACAGATTTACATCAGAATATATTAGAATTCAACAAGATGTATAAAAGGCCCATATTTACTCTGGTAAAGTGTTAGAAATGGGCAAGACAGCTTTGGATGTTTACTGTACCTGAGGTCCAGGTACACCTGTAGCTCCAGCAGGTCCAGGAGCACCAGCGTCACCCTTAGCACCATTGTCTCCAGCCTCTCCCTTAGCACCAGGCTGACCATCGGCACCCTGTTTAGGAAATATAGTAACATTTAGCTAGCTTGTCGAATGCAGTAGCACAGTAATTAAGATTAAGAACAAGAATATAAGTCAACAGATCAATTATTCAAGCTCCAAGTCATCAATGACTGGGACATTATTTGGGAAATTTCTTATTGAAAAGGAGAATCTACTCATGTACTCACAGGAGGTCCAGCAAATCCAGCAGGTCCAGGAGCACCAGCCTCACCACGCTCACCCTTAAAGTGCAGACTTATTAGTAAAATGAAATTAAATATACATATTTTTTAATTGCTGTTTTGACTCCATGTAATTCTGAATCTTTCTCCAGAATGGAAACGATTCCTTACCGGAGCTCCACGAGCACCAGAAGGTCCAAGAGGTCCACCCGGTCCAGTCTCTCCCTATACATATACAAAACAAGAAGATTTAGCTCTCCAAAACAATACACAAAAAGATATATAACATAAGAAATAGAGATGATCTGTTATATTGTGTTACCTTGTCACCCTGAGGACCAGCTGGTCCAGGAGGTCCAATAGGTCCAGTCAATCCACGAATACCATCCTTTCCAGCGGTACCATCACCACCCTTGGCACCTTGGTCACCCTATGTGGTAAGGCATTATTGTTTTGGTTAAACATCTATATTCTATTAAGACATTAGGTCAGGTTTAAACATGACACACAATTAAATATTGTTCAATATTTCTTATAGTATTATATTTATTTATAACACTATATTTCTTATAGTATTATATTTATTTATAACACTATATTTCTTATAGTATTATATTTATTTATAACATTATATTTATTATAGTATTATATTTATTTATAACATTATATTTCTTATAGTATTATATTTATTTACAACACTATATTGATTATAGTATTATATTTTTTATAACACTATATTATAGTATTATATTTATTAATAACATTATATTTCTCATATTATATTCATTTATAACACTATATTTATTATAGTATTATATTTTTTTATAACACTGAATTTCTTAAGTATTATATTTTTTTACAACACTATATTTATTATACTGTAATTATATTCATTTACAACACTATATTAGTATGATTTTTTTATTACACAATATTTCTTATAGTATTATATTTATTTATAACACTATATTTATTATAGTATTATATTTTTATAACACTATCTTATATTTTACAAAATTTCTGCACTATATTTCTTTTATTTTTAGACTATATTTCTGTATTCCTGATTAATAGGTGACTTAAACCAGGACATGGCGAGTGTGCTAATGAAGGCTAATTGTTTTTAGCTTAAGCTAACAGAATTGACCCTGGTTATCTAGTATTTTCTTTAAAGCCACATAAAAACACAAGACATATTAAATGTTGTATAATATATATTTTACTATTTTATATACTAAATTATATATTACAGCCCTGAGTTGAGATAAATAGAATAATTAGACAAATAAAATAAATTGTCTGAAGCGCTAAGCATATATTTTACCAACCATATTCAAGCAATAGCTGTTTTTAGCTTAAGCTAACAGAATTAAATTAAACCTAGTTTAATAAACATTTTATTTTAAACCACATAAATGCTGACAGCGTAAAAGTAATAAA
This sequence comes from Ammoglanis amapaensis, assembly GCA_028566735.1. Classification (NCBI taxonomy): domain Eukaryota; kingdom Metazoa; phylum Chordata; class Actinopteri; order Siluriformes; family Trichomycteridae; genus Ammoglanis; species Ammoglanis amapaensis. The sequence goes on along the minus strand of JAOUQU010000017.1, from coordinate 2,464,715 downwards.
TGTGCTATGAAATTGTACAGTTGTGATAAATATGTTATAAATAGTAGATGTGTTACTGCAGGATAAGAATTATATATAACCGGATGCCTTTATGTACATATACATATTATATACATGTACATTTGGTACCACGTTTGTTCTGGTTCTCGAAGCACAAGTCAGAGTACAGGGGGTGAGAGGGTTACGGGCTTTAAACTTGTTCACCCCCAACGATACCCACTAGGCTACGTTTGTCCCGTTGGTCAGTGTTTATGCTAAACCAGACAAGAATAAATGAATGTAATTTAAAAAATATTGATATGAATCTGCTATGACCTAGCTATTTATTGTATCTATATGCTGCACTTTTGATCCCCTGTTGTTTATTTTACACACGTGTGTATGTAGTATGTTTTTGTGTATCGTACAGCTAGTGTTTAATGTATTTGAGACAGAAATATAAGACATAAAAGCTAATAATCTGGCATTGCTTAAGATCATTGGCTCTCAGAAGTCGTTGGGATTTGATCCTACTCACTCTGTCACCCTTGAGACCTGGCAGACCAGCAGCACCACGCTCACCGGGCATACCTTGAAGACCAGGAGAGCCCTGGCTACCAGGGGCACCTGCGGCACCAGGCTCACCCTAAAGAAACATAGAGATCGATTTTAATATTTCCTTTGGATTAAACATTTACTGCGCAAGTTGGCATTAAACAAGTTTGTTCTGTTTTACCTTGGCACCATCGTTACCAGCTGCACCAGGAGAACCACGGGGGCCAGAAGGTCCGGCAAGTCCAGGAGCACCACGCTCACCAGGGAATCCTCTATCACCCTGAACGCAATTTATCAATGGTGTAAGTGAATGGTGGCACACGACTAAACAATACTGGCTCATTCTAAATTTTTAAGACTCACTCTGGATCCGGCAGGTCCAGGAGCGCCAGCCTCTCCGGGCACACCCTGTAATAAAAGTATATCAGTTGTGTTCCCAGTTCAGCATTAAGAAAATAAGTATAACATAGTAGGGATATGCATTGATCTCTTACCTGCTCACCAGGTTTGCCAGACTCACCAATAGCACCCTGGGGTCCAGGCAAACCCTGTAACAGAGGAGCACAAGAAAATGTTAAGAACTGTCATTTAGAGAATCGCGTCCTAGCTTCTGAGTGTCTGTGGAAGAAGTAAAGAAGGGGTTTCTTGCCTGGAATCCACCGGGTCCAGCAGCACCAGGCTCACCTCTCTCACCAGCAGGTCCCTATAGACAAAAGATCAAACTGGTCAGCGTGTGCCAACTATGACTACAAAATTGATTTGCTATGTGAATCCAAAATTCTTACAGCAGGGCCAGGAGCACCAGGAGCACCGACATCACCATCCTTTCCACTGGCACCCTAAAAATACAAAAATCATAATATAAAATTAGATGAATTGTACTGACAGACACATAGTGGCAAGACATTTCTAAAAGTGTCAAAAAAATAAATATATGTTGACACTTACAGGTGCACCAATAGCACCAAGTAGACCTCTCTCACCAGACTTGCCAGCCTCACCCTGCAGACAAGAGAACACGTTTTGTTATAGTTATTATTTTAAAAGCTTTACAGTACTTACAGTCATGATGTATGATAATGAAGACGTACAGCGGCACCCTTTGGTCCAGGGAATCCCATCACACCAGGCTGACCTCTGGCTCCAACTGGGCCAGGGGGTCCGGGACGGCCATCTTGTCCAGGGGCACCCTGTGTACAGGATTACAGGATATACACTCAGCTGGCCATTGGAGATGTATGGTTTGGAAAAGTATGGCAAACGACGGAGGAGGAGAAGGAGATGGTGTGGTGGGGTTTAAGATACTTACAGAAGGTCCCATTTTTCCATCAGCTCCAGGGCTGCCAGGGCTACCGGTCAGACCCTATGGGGAGGAAGGAGAAGAGGGGGAGGGGGTGAGGATAGACCAGAGGTGCCAGAGATGTTGTCAGATAAAGTAAACAAATGCATCAATGATGAGAGGTTATTTTGCATGAGTAGAAAGGACACTCTTTGTTTTGGGGGGCTTGTATTGTTGACATTTAAGTGCAGATGATATAAGACATGGGTCCAACTACATAGGGCACATAGCAAGTCGTCTAAAAAGGGGAATAACAGTGAGTTAGGTAATCAGGTGGCATCCATAAGCTGGCTAGTGTGCCATAACTTTGGAGACAGTGAGGAAGGGGTTGCCTGTATGTTATTCAGACCGATGATGCAAATGGAATAAGACGACCCCTATGAGTCTATGAGTACTATTGATAAAGGGATCAAAAGACGTTGAAAATCGAGCAGATTTAAACCAGCCGTTCATTCAGGAACCATCCCAAATCACCCAGTGTCCAGTCTACTCCGTGACTCCATAATTTTCAATGCCGTGAACCCCAGCGATCACTTACCTTAGATCCGGGCATACCAGGCTCACCGTTGCGTCCAGACTCACCGGTTGCACCCTTAGGTCCAACTGGTCCGACACCACCACGCTCACCAGGGGCACCCTGTTTGAGAATTGAAAAATGAACGCATGAACTCTCTGTGTCATATATTCCAGTAAATCTAAGAAATTTAAGTCACGTTCCAATATTTAAACCTACCTTGGGACCTCCAGCACCATCAGCACCAGGGAAACCGCGAGCACCTGGGGCCCCCTGTACGAAAAAAAATGTGGATTACGACGTGTACCCTGTACCAATCGTACCGTGTGTATATTGTGCAGAATTATTTCACATACACGCTCTCCAGCCAGTCCACGGCCACCAGCAGGTCCGGGTTCACCACGAGCGCCTCTCTTGCCCTCCTCACCAGCGGGACCGGGTGGCCCTTGAATTCCGGCGGGACCCTTCGAAAGACATGAATGAAATGAATCTTAGTACTGAAAACAGAATCTGACACCTCGATGGTGACGCTATGTAAGTAGCATGGTAGTCTCGGAGTAGAAAGGTTCCGGGTTGGATCTCGTTGTTGTTGTCTGCTCCCACAGTCCAAAAACATGCAAATGAGATGATGAGCTAAACTGTCTATGAGTGGATTTGATATAACATGGATAGAACTGATGAATCCCGTGTAACTGTGTAAAACATGTAACTCCTGTTCCTGAATACAACCAAAAGTGTAAAAAAAAAAAAATCCTAAGAAACAAACAAACAAATGTGTGCACATCTAGATAAAGTACAGCTCTGGAATAAAACTTAAAAATAATCTTCAGCATCGACAGCATGGTACTTACAGACTCTCCCTTGGCACCAGCGTCTCCCTTGAATCCGGGTGAACCAGCCTCACCCTGTGGTACAAGAAATAAAAACTCTTAAATGTCTTCAAAAGAGCACGATGATGGTTTATTTACCTCATTTATTTACAAAATACTTCTTACATTGTTGCCTTTGGGTCCTGGGGTGCCAGGAGCTCCGGAGGGTCCGGGAGGACCACGAGGTCCAGGGAAACCAGGAGCACCAGCAATACCGGGAGCGCCCTGCAGATGGCAGCACAAGGTCAACGTTATGGATCAAACTATTAACGAGACGAGTAAATAAACAAAGAAATAAATATGAATAAACAAACAAAGCAAATTTAAACGTACAGCAACACCCTTGGCACCAGGAGCACCATCAGCACCGTTGTTACCCTAAAGAAGAAGGAATAAAGATTAAACCAAATGCTTCGGTGTACACATTTACAAACAAACAAATCAATATTTATTTTTCTAGTTATTTAAAATTGTAAAAGTGTAAAGAAAATCTACTTACAGCAGGTCCAGCAGCACCAGCAGGGCCGGGGCTACCAGGCTCACCACGAGCACCAGCAGGTCCCTCAGATCCACGAGATCCTTGAGGACCAGCATCACCCTAAAAGAAACAAGAGAATTATTCGATATGGACAAAATATTGGGACGCTTTTTAGCCACAACACATGCTACGGGGTGTGATAAATAAATCATTTCAGTCTGCAAAGCTTCCACAAGCCCAGATATATAAATAAATATCTCACTGAATTTTCCCAGTCTTGTAAGACACCTTCCCCAACAGTTCAATAAAATTTTTTATTTTGTTTTATAGACAAAATTCAACATCCATTATGATTAGTTTTGGCAGCAGTAGTAACTAAGTAGGCTAAGCTAACAGGCTACACATAACCCCTATTGACCTCTAGTGACCTTGAATAACCCCCATTACTCTACTACATAACGACTTGGATTTAAATCCATCCATTAGCCAACCAGACACTTAATAAACGTTTTATTTTGCTGTTATAATGTCAAATAAGTCGGTCGCTGAACACTTCTTACATCTGCTACACATTGACCATTTAGCAGACGTCTTTATGGCAAACTGTTTACAATACCTATGGAACTCCATTTTTGTGCAATCGAGGTTTAAGGGCCTTGATAAGGGGCCCAACAGTGTAGACTTGGTGGCAGTGAGGCTTGAAGCAGTGACTAGCCGTGTACCCCTATATGTCTAACCACTAAGCCACCACTAAGCCATCACTGCCCTTCCTATACCTGGTACATCTTTTCCTGGGTGAAAGCAGAAACTCACCTTAGCTCCGGGGCCTCCAGGGAATCCTGGGGGACCGGCAGGGCCAGTAGGGCCCTAAAACAGAACGATGATGTGTTAATTTTAACGTTTAGTCACAAGAAAGTAAAATCAGTATGAGAATGTGAATGGATGGGTATTTGATACTCACTGGAGGACCAGCAGCACCAGCAGCACCATCGTTACCACGAGCACCCTGGAGACAATAGAAACCGTGTTAGAGATGCTCCTGGTTATGAAGAAAATCTAATGGTTATATCTATAACCAAAGCAGTCATAGGTAAATATACCAACACAAAAGGTTTCATATATAAACAAACCCAAGACCTTCAATGATGAAAAAGGTGGTAAAACTTTTCGATTAACAGGTACGGATTCACTTACAGCAGCTCCATTGGGTCCAGCACGACCTCTCTCACCAGGCAGACCACGGGGTCCCTAGAAAAGAAGGAAAGAATTCAGGACCAAGTACGGACGCTGGAAAATGTGCTCTTATTCTGTGATGTTTTTCAATGATAAGGAAGGAAAAATGGCTGACCATGGCTCCAGGAGTTCCATTCTCACCAGGTGCACCAGACTCTCCCTGTGCGGAAAACAAAATGTCAGCGTTTCAACTTTGTGAGATGTTCATGGGTAAAAGGCCAAAGAGCCATGACGTTCAGAAGGTTCTGGATTGGTCATGAGATTAATTCTCAATGCCCCAAATGGTAACCTACCTTAGGTCCAGCAGGTCCAGAGTCTCCCTTAGCTCCATCTAGACCACTGAAACCCTACAACAACAAAATAAATGCCATATAATATAGTTATACATATATATATATATATATATATATATTTCGGTGACACAGGATCCATTAAAAGCTGAACTAGCATCATCACTCACTCGGTGTCCCTTGATGCCAGGAAGTCCGGGAGTTCCAGGGAAGCCACGGGCACCCTGAAAAAGTAACACGAGGCAAAGAAAATGTAATAAACTGGCATTAAATGTATCACGACGATGCCCGGAAATGACCGATGTGGATATACTGACCTGTGGGCCAGTGGGACCACGCTCACCACCACGACCGGGTTTGCCAGACTCACCCTACAGATAACGGGGAAAGAAGCGTGATCAGAGTGATCCTTGCTAAACAAACGTTCAGTCCAAAATGAATTGTAGGTAAGGATTAATGTACTCACATCTTCTCCGTTCTTTCCAGGAGGACCGGGTGGACCACGAGGTCCCATTGGACCCTATAAAAGAAAAAAAATGATCAAGCAGGTAAGTCATGTATGTGTAATTTAAGTGTATGATTTATGTATTTATATATGAGCATCGTGTACTAATGTCTAACAAATGCCTTGAACCCAGTGACTTTAGTTCGGGTCTGTCAATATGGTATAAATAGTATAAATAAACTGACCAGCTATTGTTTCATTAAGCGTATATAATGCTATATAGTACATAATGATAGTGTGTGTGTTCGTGTGTGTGCCTGTATAGATGCTGATCTATAATATAAATGACACAAATAATGCAGTGTGAGTGTTTTATTAATAAACTCCATATTTATACAACACTTACAGAAGCGCCAGCCTCGCCAGGCTCACCAGGAGGACCATTGAAGCCTTGGGGTCCCTATAAGTAGAAATGTAAAGGAAGTAAAAAAATGCTGTAAGTATGTTTCATTCAACTTAATGTAATGACTGCACTTAAATTAACACAACAACAATAACAATAGTAATAGTAACACTAATTGTTACACATTTCTAATTAATACTTACAGACTGACCAGGAGGTCCAGGGGGTCCACGAGGGCCCATGGGTCCCTGTAAAACAAGAAAGCATCATATAGATTGTATCTTTGCATAGGATTATATATATAACAACGTGGTAATTAATTATATGTTATAATAATATGGTATAATATGTATGTTCTATTTGTATAAGTAATTATGAAATATTAAAATAAATGTAAATGTTCTCACATTCTATAGAATCATTACTGTAATAATGTCAAATATTGTCACATCTAACAACTTTTAATCATTTTTTTCTGAATCATGTATGATAAACTGGTTTCAATACAAAGGATAATAATACTAATATATAATTTCAGTCTGAGGGTCTTTATTTTTTATATATTTTTATTTATCATTGTAGACTTGTATAGTCATATTAGGAAACTGTGTGGGGTATGACATCTGTCTATCTCTATGTATGTACATACACATAGATCTTATTGTGTGTGTGTGTGTGTGTGTGTGTGTGTGTGTGTGTGTGTGTGTGTGTGTGTGTGTGTGTGTGTGTGTG
>JAOUQU010000017.1:2431739-2441960 GCA_028566735.1 Ammoglanis amapaensis | reverse complement strand
TCATCCTGCATTTTGTAAAGTTGCTTTGAGACAATATCTATTGGAAAAAGCGCTAAATAAATAAAGTTGACTTGACTACACAAGTTTAGAGACTGAACGATCCTGCCATGAATGTAATCCATGTAAACAAACAAACAAACTAGGGAGGATGAGAGCGTTAAATATGTAGAAAGTTTCGTTGGTAGGCAGTCTGGTTTAGTTACTGTGAAGCTTTTGAGTCTTTTTAATTGCTAATTACTTTATTGGAAACACAAAATCTAGAAAAGTTTGTTAATATTTTCACACTTATCCAAAAACATCCTGAATGATGGTGGTTTTCTGGCTATATTGCACAACTTTAGTGGTGGGTTTCGGTCCATTTTGGAGGCTTGTTGACTGGAGGCTAGTGGTCAGCTTTTGGGGCACAATCCAATTTATTGGCACCAACAAGGTGCGTCCAGACTTTTGACTGGTACAGTAAACGGCGACACCCACACCGGACCTGAATCGAGACTTGAATATGACGTTTTTTTTTCTTTGGCTTTGGCAGAAAGTTCTGGGAAACGTTCATCGCCATCTGCAACGACAACAGCAGCCTACACGGCATCACTTTCGACCAGATCAAGGCCCAGCTGGAGGCTCTGGAGCTGAAGAAGACTTACGTGTTAAACCCGTTGGCACCAGAATTCATCCCGAGAGCTCTAAGGGCCCAGCAGCCTCAGGTTCCCGGGAAACACCAGCACTCCCCACCTAAGGTACGTACCAGCCAGCGTTCTGCTAGAACCTAAACCATCTTGTTTTAAAGCTTGCATTGCTAGGCATCATCGAATGCTAGCTTGCGTGCTAGCAACTGGACCGATCCTACGCTCGCTACGATCTCTTTCTCCCTATCGGAGCTCCCTGAGCTGAACCTGGCCAGGAAAAGGCAACTTTTCTAACTGCTGCTGTAGGATTTGGTGATTTGGCTGCTCTGTTGCTATAGAAACAGGGACGGGGAGTGGGCATCTTTTATATCAACAAGTGATCTAACTCGTACTTCTTGTATGGACCGGCGCTTTCTAAGCGGCCTTTAAACAGTCCGGTGTTAGCCGTAAAGATTCTGTTAGTCCCGAGTGTTTCAATTCGGCTACTTTGTTCACCTGCTATATTGGAGGTAGGTGCAAACCATGCAAAACAATTTAGTATTAGGCTCTATTTGTATAGGGAACCTGAATCTGGTTACGCTGTGTAGTCGAGATGTACCTAGAATGTGATATGATTCATGACACTCAATTCAAGATCCAATTTTTCTCTTTTTTATTTCTCTTTTTTGCTTTTTGTTTTGCAATTTCTTTTTAAAAGATAAATTAAATCGTATTTTTGAAAAATATCTTTTATTTATCTAAATAACAAATGCCATTTTGTTTTTAAGGTAGGTGCAAACCGTGATGTGCTTATGGTGATTAATTATTTAAAAGAAAAAAGAGAATGACAGTAAAATAAAATGAAAATATTTAGATTGTTGTTTGTTTTGGCTTCGTTATTCACTTCTGTCCATCTGACCCCCGACCCCCTCACCCCTTGCAGACGAAGGGTCAGCTTGCCAATCATGCAGAGCACTTTCCCTCTGAAGGCTTTGGTGAGTGTTTCTCCGATGCTTAATGTCAGATTTAGTAGAAATAATAGAATTCATAAATTCTATTTGGGAACTTGTGAGACTACTGGACAATTTCACATTTCCGATCCACCTAGTGCATGTTTTTGGATTGTCTGAGGAAACCGGAGTACCCGGAGGAAACACCAGCTGACACGGGGAGAACATGCAAACTCCGCACAGAAAGTCCCCAGCCCGACCCGGGGATCGAACCCGGGACTTCTTGCTGTGAGGCGACAGTGCTGAACCACTCAGCCACCGTGCCGCCCAGAAAGATATATATCATCCTCTTTATTAAACACTCCTGCTTTGTCAGAATTCTAATATTTCTTGTTATTAATCTTCATGAAGCTGAGATGAACTTTATGTTTATTAAAGACAGCTTGTTCTCTTATGTATGGCGTATCAGGACTAAATTTAAACCACAAGCTCTTCCTATCTTCTCATATATGGCAGCCTCAATTAAAGATGAGTTGCTATGGAAACCCCACAGTCATGAATGCCTTGGCTTTAGATTTGTAACCATACACACACACATACACACAAACACACTCATCCTGGACAGTCACGCTTCACGCAGGAGGAAGAGTTATGCCAAACCTCATCCAGTCAAAGCAATAATTATAGTAAATGTTTCATTGAGTCATTAGTAGTTTGCGATTTTTCAGCAGAAACAGACAGCAGGAGCTGATGGGAATCACATCCACTCCTACACACACTCAGCATGATCACAGGTGCCAGTCTGATACCCACTCTGTTTGGGTATCATTATCTAGTTACATCAGTCACTGCTCTGAGAGCGAGGCACATATGTGTCTAATCTGCCCTGAGCCCATCATGGGATTTAAATACTACTAACCATAAACAAAGCTGGAAGGAGTATGGGGTTTAAATACAGATACCAAAATATTAGAACAATAAATACAAATGATAACAACATATCCCAAATGAATGACCCTTATTGAATAGCTGAATGAATCTTTTTTCTGGCACATTGTGAGTACACATGCAATCAGCTTTGTGTATGGAGAGCCACACCCTGATCAATGCGTTATCTCCTCAGATCAGTACTCAGATCAGTACAGACACCATCGACCAACCAGAGGAGGTCAAGATTCACTCAGACTTTTGTCCCCATGTATAAACAACAGCAAATCATTTTTCATGGAGGTGTCCAGCCCAGTCCAGCCAAACTAATAAAAGCCATAAACAATATTGCTATAGTGACTATTTTATTAATGTATGAATTTTACTATTATTTAACCCTTTGTCTGGTACAAAACAACTTTACAACAACAACTAAACAAATTTAGTAAGTATCAGTTGCAAACATAAAAAGACAAACATAATAAATATCATTTACACAAAAATAATAATTATATATAGATAGATAGATAAAAGGTAGGTAGGTAGGTAGGTAGATGGGTAAGTAGGTAGGTAGATAGACAGACAGACAGACAGACAGACAGACAGACAGATAGATAGGTATATATAGGTAGATAAATTCAACAAACTTCTTGTAGAAGTTAAACTTAATAAAGTAATACATTATTAAAGTTAATACTGAGAAATAAGTCTGTGATTATTTGACATTTTGCTCCTACCAGAGAGAACGAGCGCTGTTCCAGGCTGCTCTTACTCAGACTTGTAAAGCTGCTCTTCTTAGATTCCTCCTCCATATTGATTCTGCCTCCTCCCATAGTGCTCATCTCTAAGTGTCCATTCGGGGTCAGAGCACAGAGTTTAGGATCTGGAGGGTAATAAGAGATTAGTATCATTATCTTACAACACCAAAAAGATGAGACATTATATTTTATTCGAATAAACTAATGAACTAATCGAAAGTCCCGGGTTCGATCCCCACGACGGGACGGGGGATTTCTGTGCGGAGTTTGCCCCTTCTGCCCCTTTTGTCAGCGTGGGTTTCATCCGGGTACTACGGTTTTCTCCCACAGTCCAAAAACATGCACTTGGTTGATCAGAGATGTGTAAAATTGTCCTGTAGTTGTACCCTGTAGCAATACGGGGTTGGTGAAAGACCTGGCAACCTACTCCATGCTGGGTCCTTGAGCAAGACCCTTAACCCTGTCTGCTCCAGGGGTGCCGTACGTTGGCTGACCCTGCGCTCTGACCCCCAACTTCCAGACAAGTTAGGATATGCGAAGATAAAAATTTCATTGAACTGTACATCTGTATATATGTAATGACAAATAAAATTTGAATTTAATTTAACTCTGGGGATTGGTAGCGGTCCACAGCGTGACCCAAGAGTCGGAAACGACTGGAAATAGGTAAAAATACAAAATCCTGTACTGTACAATACATACTGTACAACAACAATCAAAAACAACAACTGTGCAGTGACTGGACAATTAGAAAAAGATACACTGTACAAGCTGAGGTTGTGACTGCATCTTGCATCTAATCAGTAGTTGTCACAGAACCAATTCAAACTTACTAGTATTTAAAAAATACAGACAAATAGAGAAATAGATTCCAAAATGAATCAATTCAGAATGATTTTGGAATTTAACAAAATATGGGAAAGCAAATACACACACGTGCTTCAAGAATAAAACAACATGTAATGTTTTTTTATAAATAAATATATGTACAGTCGTGGTAACACTTCATTAAATGCAAATGCATTATAACATGTTCAACTCGAAGACGAATTCGTTCAGAATCAGCTACTTATTTTAAATCGACTGACTCCATTTTGTTAACATCATCTAAGCGTCTATTCACTTCAACAGGACGGCATGGGACATTTTTTATTACATCGAAACTCCCTGGATCATTGGACAACCGTATAAACGGCACAATTTTGGCCCACCCACAGGCTCTGGAAGTCTCTCGGGGTGAACGGAGCTGTTAGCGGTTCCGGAAGCAAACCTTCTGCAAGATGATTGGCTGATCAGTCAAAAGGCTAAATCCTGTTTTGATCGAGAGCTATTTTAAGATCTACACAATCCCTCAATCCCGGGGATGAATTATGATTTATGCCGACAATGAGCTTCCAGCCAGCACTGAGATACCAAACCTGAAGTACAAATGAATGTAAACAGTGCTGCCTCCTACAGTTTTAAGAGCAGAAATGTTAGGTTCTTGACGATGAAATTATAATAACAGGTTAACATTCTAAACAAACATAATACATTAGAGTTCATGGGCTTCGGGGATGTATGAAAATATTTGTTCTATAAATCGTTTAAAAAAATAAACAGGGCATTTTCAGGGCACTTCAACAGGAATCTTCAACCCAATTACATCTTTATGTACTGGATCTGAGTTACATCCCAAAGCATTAAAAATTTACTCTCATCCTCAGTCAAGGTCATCCTGAGGGCTGGCTTCAGGTAGCTCTTCCATATCACAGTCGGCGTTGATGTAAATAATTAACAACACTGATCTGGATGTACTTCAGACTGAAGCAAGGAAGCAGATACGGGTCATAGAAAAGTTAGGTAGAGATATAATCATAATCCAAAGTTTCATTAAAATGTATTTATTAAGACTGCAGTATCCTAGTTTACACATTTTGGTTAGATTAATAGCAGGACAGCTTATATTTAGTTACTGGTTGTATTTACTGGTTGTATAATATTTATCATGTGCACATTTGTGTCCCCAGTTTACCTCAATTGCATGTCTTTGGAATCTAGGAGGTGAGGTGGGACTGGGTCCATATAGATTCAAGGAAGAAACATGCTCCACATTGAATAGACCTGTATTGGTTAGCACTTTGGCCTAACAGTGCGAAGACCCAGGTTCGATTCCGAGGGGCTTTCTGTGTGGAGTTTTTATGTTCTCTCCGTGCCTGCGTGGGTTTACTCTGGTTTCATCCGACAGTCCAAAAACATGCACTGGGTTAATTGGAGATGTGAAACTGTCCTGTTGATACACACAATCTATATACTTATTTATTTATTTTTAAGTCGACTGATCTACTATCCATTAACTATTTGTATTTTTGAAAGGTTTGCTCAGTCACCTGTGTGTCCTACCGTGATATTAAATTTGAATACGAAACTGTTACTTAAAAGTATAAATAGATTTACATTTAAGTATGTGATAAACATACCAGAAAGCTGGATGGAGTCTTTATGTTTAATGCTCTCCTCATAATTTGAGGAGCCTTCATCATCTGAGTATGAGCGGTTAGCATCACCCTGAGGAGAAAGCAAAGTGTTAATTTAAATTAAATTTTACCATGGATTATTAAACATGTTCCTTTATTTAAAGCAATCATACACAGGGTATGTCACATGACATGGTGTGGAGTGAGATTTGGTCACCTCTGCCTGGAATCCCTCCACCAGAATGGCCACCAACAGATTAAACAGCACGTAGTTCCCAAACGTCATGAGAGCCACGAAATAAAGAGCAGCAAGAGGAGTGGTGGAAGCCATTCCATTATACAACACCACGTTCCAGTCCTCCTGAGTCAGGATCTACGTAAAGTCACAGAGCTGATATATTACAATTATCAATTATACAGGTACTTCCAAAGTTCGGCCCGGGGGCCGATTGCGGGCCGCAGCCTCTGTCATGAAATCAATAATGTTCATTGATGAATATAATTGATTTCTTTTTCGCCCTTTTCAATCCATGTACCATTAGTTTCTTTGTTTTTCAATTATCAATTTTATAATTAAAATCATTTTTAAAAGGATGGCCTTGCTTGCTTTTTATATCTGATTTATTTGTTTTTTGATAGTTAATTGAAAAAGTAAAAAACAACTGATACACAGCTTCATATGACCTCCAATGTTTCGTACATCTGAATAAGATAAATAAGATAATTATTATTATTATATTACTGTTCATATGTTGAATTGAAAACTTTGCAGTGAGCATTTAATAATGAATAATTTGTAATGTTTCAAATGAACCTAGATTTTCCTCCCAAACAAACCTTTTCCTAAACAAATCTAAAATCTATGTTACCTTGAATTATGAAAACAGACTTATTTCAAAGTTTTATTTGTTTTCTATGTAAACAAATAAAAAATATGCAATTTGGCCATATGTCTATATTGCATATGCATTTAATGTTAATGGTTCAAAGATTCACAAGGGGAATGTTTAACCCCAAACATTTTCACCTCACCAAATCTGGAGCTACTGAGATTGTCCTGTATGTGTATCTTGCAACAGACTGGTGGTCATTTAGGCGTCTAGTGTATTCGTCTAGTGTGTGTCCCACCGTGACCCTGAATATGATTGAGCACTGGGAAAACTAGATAACGAGGGAGGGATGAATAGATTAAAAATAGGATAAGTAATCATGCAGAATGAAAACATAACTGGTGATCGAAACTGAAAAGCCGACCAAAGGAAAAATATAATAAAATAAAGATGACACTTTATTTTTAAATGTCTCCAGTCATATCTGAACTTTGGGTGGCCTTTGGACCGTTATGAAACCTCCCAGAGTTCCTCAGCAGTGTTTTATACAGTAGGATGCAGGTCCCATGGATAACGGTCACTGATGCTACACAGTTTGTTGCCAGGTTCAGGGTTTTCCAGTTACATTGGTATTTGTTTAAAATGGTTTAGCTTAGTTTGCACCTACCTCAGAAATAAAAAAGCATTAATATTTAAAACATTAAAATATAAACATAAACACAGTTTTATTTTGACAAAGCAAAAAAGAAATCTTTTTTTTTTTAAGAATGTCTGTGTGGCAATGAGTCAGTAAGTGAGTGAGTCAGTGAGTGAGTGAGTCAACAATTGAATGAATCAGTAAATTTTTCAGATTTAACACGTCATACTGGGATGTTTAGTGTGCATACTATAAAAATCTAATATTTTAAGGTTTAAGAAACCTTTAAATGCTAAGAGGCAGGGATGGCTTAGTAGTTAAGGCACTGGGGTAGTAATCATTCAAGCCACACTACCACCATGTAGTTGGACCCCAGGGCAAAGCCCTTAACCTTCAATTGCAGTTGTAACAGTTCAGTAATGGTGTAACAATATAAAGGTGCTTAGCTGCTTCATACTATTGACTTGCTGTTAAGAGCTGTTAAGAGAAGGAAATGTTTTTCTCTGTCAGAAAAAGTATGGTGGGAAAAAAATAAACAAAACTCAAAATGGGTCATCTATCTAAAACTGAATCTACGGCTCAGTCGCTGGAGCATGCATCCAAAAAGCTATAAGCAAAAGGTTAACGCTTTACATTTGGAATGAATCAGAGTAAAAACATGGTCTAAAAATCACCACCAGAAATGTGAGGGACTAATACTTATCTCTGGTGTTTATCTTTAGTGTTTACTTGCAGTCATTGCTGATGCAATGCGGTGCAACATGTTAGTAAAGTAAAATATAATAAGGGCAATTACTACTCAGTGTGACAAATATGAGCGTGGAATCACTGATTTGCCGAAAATGGTCAAACAAAACATTGAAAATGGTCAGTAGTGGTTCTACTTGGGTTCCCAACCACAGTTGAAAAACTGGACCTGATAAATAAGTGATATTGTATCGTAAGTACCAAGTAGATATAAATGGAGTTTGTATGTTCTCCCCATTTCTGTGTGAGTTTTCTCTGGGAGCTAAAAATAAAAACACACAATAACAAGATAAGATAAAATCCTTCATTTAAGTCTTAAATTGGCAAAAAACTTGGCAATCAAAATTATTCCAAATCAATGAAGCTGATCAAGTGGCAGACCCCAACCGGAGCAGCTAATAATAATTTTTTTTTATTGTACATAAACATTTAAGAAGATAAACAGTTAAAGAATCTTGTTTTCTGTAAGTTTTATAAGCACTGTACCTGAAATACAGTCACTATGGCCCACAGTAGAGAATCAAAGTTCTTCCTGTCTGGCACAGTGTCCCCAGCATCTGTCTTTATGCTGAACTTACAGCCGAATATGTGCATCCCAAGTATACTGAAAAATAAATATGTGAAAAGTTTTATATTTATATACTGCATATATCTTGTGGACAGCCTTCCCACATGAGTTCAAGCTTTTCTAGGTGCAAAGGGTGGACCAACGTCATCTCGAACCCTATGGATTAAGAATGGGATGTGCCTTAAGCCCATATGTGATCAGGTGAGTGAATACTTTTGGCAATAAAGTGTAGATTAGCACACAAGTATTTTTTAACAGTGGCCTGACAAATTATTGGAACTCTTTTATTGCTCATCTGTGAACCCTTCTGATAATAGATTATATAGTTCGCAACCTCCTATCGCTGACCAATCATGTATGTGAAAATTACAATGCCTCAAGGGACCTTCGACCTCTCCAGAGACTAAGTCATGTACACCATTGATGGCTTCCAAGTGCTATCCTGGCTCCATCATTTTCCAGACTAAATAGGGGACGATGTAGCAGCTTAGAGCAGAACACATCCTGGGTTCGATTCCCAGGGAAACTGCTGCATGTCCAGTCTGTTTGGAGTTGGCAAGTTTACACTCAAGATTTCTAATTTGCTCCAACAGTCCAAAAAACATGCAAGAAGAATCCCCTAAGGACCAATAAGGAACAAAAAGGTCAAGGGATCTCCAAAGATGACTAGAATAATTTGGGATAAAATAGGGACACAGTTATATCTTTCTTAGTTTATGGTTATCGAGTATTTATAGTGATATTTTTTTTTCAAAGTGCCAAATCGTTTCCTATAAATATTCCATACTGAGAAGCTTTGAATTCTGGGTCATCATCACCGAACCGTGCAATGAAGCAGAACAAATAGATATTGTTAAAATAGGCCTTCAGGTCCCTCCAGCAGGTGTGTATGTGTGTGCGTACATGAACAAGACAAATGAAGAAGGATGTGAACTTCATCCATCTTCATAACTCACAGTCAGTGCGCTCACCCTCCGTTCTTCTCTTTCTATGCTCATCTATCCTCATAGCGTCTGTTTCCTGTCCTGCCCGCTCATCTGCTAAACCTGTGCTCTGGTAAGGAATAAGGACGTGATTCTTTTCTTTTACCTCTAAAACACCAGGTCACTTGCACTCACCTGAAGATGAAGATGAAGAGCATAAGTAGCATGCAGAAGGTAGCCACGTTGTCCATGGTCTTCATCAGGACCACCAATTGTCTGCGTAATGCCGGCATGAAGCGTACCAGCTTTAGAACCCGAAGCAACCTGAAGGTCCTCAGGACACTGAGACCTCCGTCTGACTGACCCGCAATCTCACAAACGCTAAACACAAAGACAAAAAAAAGACGTCTTAGTGTTAGTATTCGACAAAAAAAAAAAAAAACATAAAAACGATTTATTAATTTTTTTCTATTTTTTAACATAGTAATTTAAAACTCTTTATATTTATATTTATAACTGTAATGACTTCAATATGATTCTTTTTAGCGGCATTTTAACACTGTCATTAAAAAAATAATAATCAGAAAAATCTAAAACTAACAAAAGCAAATAAATATAAAAGAATAAAAAAACAATAACAGTCAGTGATGGAAATAATATTAACTGAACTTATGATGAAATAAATGGATGAATAATAATAGCAACATTATCATTAATAATAAATAACTAAACAGGAAATAAATAACTACAGTGGGGAGAACAAGTATTTGATACACTGCTGATTTTTAAGGTTTTCCCACTTGTAAAGCATGTAGAAGACTGT
>JAOUQU010000017.1:2369711-2395554 GCA_028566735.1 Ammoglanis amapaensis | reverse complement strand
TGATGGATGAAAGGATGGATGGATGGATGGTGGATGAAACGATCGATGATGGATGGATGGATGGATGGATAATGGATTGATGGATGGATGATGAATTGATAGATAATGAATGGATGATGGACTGATGGATGATGGATTGATGGATGGATTGATGGTGGATGAAAAGATCGATGATGGATGGATGATGGATAAATAGAATGATGGATGAAAGGATGGATGGATGGATGGTGGATGAAACGATCGATGATGGATGGATGGATGGATGGATAATGGATGGATGGATGGATGATGAATTGATAGATAATGGATGGATTGATGGATGGATGGATGATGGACTGATGGATTGATGGATGGATTGATGGTGGATGAAAAGATCGTTGATGGATGGATGATGGATAAATAGAATGATGGATGAAAGGATGGATGGATGGTGGATGAAACGATCGATGATGGATGGATGGATGGATGGAGGATGGATTGATGGATGGATAGATGGATGAATGGATAGATAGAATGATGGATGGATGATGGATGGATGGATGGACATATAGAACGGTTGATTAAAAGATCTAAAGGCAGATTGATATTTCTGCATCACAAGACTAGGGTTTCGACTCAATGCCTCCGATTTCCATTTAAAGTTCTGTATCCAAGTCTTATGCACAGCTGCTCCAATGCTAGAGGGGGCATCACTTTTCTTAGGGTTTTGGTGCATTTGTGTTTACCCTCTGATTTTAGTGAAGAGCATCGTAGTTTAGCTGATTGAACCACGAATGCTTGTACATGTTAAATCGTAAACTACAAGGCAAGTCCTTATTTACAACCATAAATAGCCAGACAATTGTTTTGATGGCTATAGTGCTCCCCCTTGTGGTCTGCATCGTTTTTTCTTTGCCGTCTTAGTCAATTCGATGCGTAGTTAGAAATGGCGGGTGTTTCAGAGGCGCTACGTCACGACACATCGATTTGACGCTGAAGTATAAATTGGCCTCCGAGCTTCATTTCCCAAACCTGTAGTACGTGTATGTACGGCTTTATGGAAACCTACCCGGCGAAGCCAGGATGGGACGTTTCCCATGAATGTCCGCACCCTGTGACATCACAACTCCATTTTGCGTTTTACAATCTTCTGCTTTCTTTATTCTTGGATAAAAGAAGAGGTGACATTGGCCTTGAAATCTGTTTTTGTGTAATTTTGAGGACGGGCAGCTCGAGAAGAAGGAAAAAAAATGAAAGGAAAGAGCTCGCTGAGTTGCCAGGGTAACCTCCTTTTCCTCCCCCATCCTCCCCCCCCCCTCCCATTGCATCAGGCACGCTTGTTTATCTGCGTCGGGCGCGTGCGCTCGGAGGGCCAGGAGGCGGCGGAAGTCAGAAAGCGAGAAGGAAAAAAAATAGAAGCTGCTTCCCACGGTTGGATACCGAAACCTTTCATCCTTCCAGCTTCCTTTTCGGGTGGAATTTTGGGATTGAGAGGAACGTAGCGGTGACAATTATTGTCGACAGGAATGAAACGCAACAAAAAAAAAGCACTAGCAGTGTTGCTAACGCTGGCGCGTCCTGAGGTGTTTTTCTGTCAGACGGCGGCGGTGACGGCGGTGACGGGGGTGACGGCGGTGACGTAGGCAGCCAAAAATATTCCCCGTATAAAAGGATGAGGCGAGATGACTGCAGTCAGAGGCGAGAGCTGTGTGTGAGGCAGATAGACGAGGGAATGGATACGAGGCTTAATAGAAAGCGGCTATTTAACCATTACACTAAACAGCCAAAGTATTTGGACACCTGATTGTACTCATGTTGGACAAATAAAGTGTTTTTTTAATGCTTAAATATAGAGATATGAATATTCGGCAGAATTAAGGTCACCCCATTGACCTATCAGCCCGTTTTACTCAAATGAACTAAGCACAAATGTCACTCGGTCTGTGAAGCCACCCAATGTGTGGTGAGTTATAATGCTTTGTAGTCAACCGAAATGTGATGTTATTATGGTTTATTACAGTAATATAAGGGCGGCACGGTGGGTTTCCTCCCACAGTCCATAAACATGCACTAGGTTGATCGGAAATGTGTAAATTGTCCCGTAGTCACACACAAGATCCCTGTAGAGATACAGGGTTGGGGAAAGACCTGGCAACCTACCCCGTAAAATGTAAATTGCCGAGATACTCTGGGGATCGGTAACGGTCCACAGAGTAACCCAGGGTCGAATTCGACTAATGGGTAAAATAGATAGACAGTAATAGATATGTGTTTGTCATTTAATATTTTAGGAAACATTTACTTGCACTTAAGAGTATTCAAGACAGGCATGTAAAAAAAGTCCGGCCCAGGGGTCAATTGTGGCCCGTGTTCACATTTCCACCGGTCTGCAGCATCTGTCATATAATCTTTAAGAATTGACCTGCCAGCACATGATACGCACACGTATAAAAACGTTATTTTATTTTTCACCAGAAGATGGCAGTAGACGATCCACAGTACAGGAGAATAAGGCGACTTGTTTATATTGCTAACAAGTTCTTTAAATATAATGACGAGCTTTTTATTGTTTAGATCAAGATCTGTTTTAAAAACAAAAAAAATACAAGGGTGTTTGGTATGTTCTCTATCATAATAGATCACTTTTTTTCAATCGCCTCTGTCAGCTTTTGTAATAAATAAATAAAAAAGGTTCAAATCCCGACAGGTTTAGTTCTGTGAACATACTTCAGGTATGGAGGTTGAAATCTAACGGGCTGATTGATATTTCTGCAAGATGACGTTGAGTTTCTGAGGGTTCAGTGACGTATGTGTTTACTCTCCAGGAATGCAGATCGATATTGAACAATGAATGTTTTTAAATGTCGGATCATAAACAGAACATAGTAAACATCAAGGCGCCGCTATATGCCGAGATTGAATATATTAATCACAAGTGTGCACGCTCCGTTGTTTTGATGGCTGTTTTGAGTGCGCCCTCTTGTGGTCATTTTGTGGTCGGAGCACCGTTGTGACTTCATGCGATTCGGTAGTTGGATAAGAATCCATTGGGAGGAACACTGAGCCAAAAAAAAGCAGTCAGCACATTTACTTCCAAAACCTCGAGGAAGTACGACTACTTTGTCTTCCCAGGAATGCTTTCCAACTCGAGTCGACTACATCAAAAAAACATTTAATAGAATAAATAAATAAAAAGTTTCATTTTATGTCAGATTCCTTTCTGCGAAGCTTCCAGATTGTCCGGTTTGATTCGGTGTCCTCAATGCTGTCCTATTTTCCTCATCCGCACAGATCCCACAATTCAGCGCAAACAGATCCTCTCATCCCTCTCGTTTCTGGAACCTTCCGTGAGACCAATCCGTCACAGCTCATTAGCGAACACGCATCAACACCCCCCACCACCCAACCCCCACCACCTCTTCCAAACCTCCACGGTAACGAAGCTGATGTCAAACCCTTTACAGTAGCACCTGACTTAAACGAGAAGAGAAAGAAAATAGAAGCGGAACCCTAAAGTAAACAAAGTGCTCGAACGATGGCGGGCGGTGGCGGGCGGTGGCGGGCGATGGCGGGCGCTGGCAGACGGTGGCAGACGATGGCGGATAGTGGCGGACGAGAGGTGGGGGGGGTGATCAAAGGGTGCGAGAGGGCTATCAGTATTACCCGCTCGGTCGCACCGGCTCTGAGGCGTCGGCCGGCTAATTGAGCGAGCAGCGGTGCCTCGAACGAGGAGAGATTTTCGGCGGCGATGGGGCGCGCTAATGAACGCTGGGTGGACGTGAGGGAGAGGATCGATGAGCTTTAAGTGTGGGGGAGAGGCAGAAAAGCTCCTACCTGTGTGCTACCGATGGAGCCCAATACACACACACACACACATAGACCACATATTGCTCTCCCCAGCCAGGACTACAGAGCTTGCAGGCAGAGGGGGAGGTTGTTGCACGTTTGTGTGCAGTGTGCAGTGTGTAGTGTGTGTATTTGGGATAAGGGATAAAAGAGTGGGTGTGTTTTTTGTGTGTCTGTGTGTGTACCCAATTGTAGGGTTATTATTCTCAGCCTGACGTGGGCTGTCAGCTGGGGAAGCAGATCAAACAAAGAGGCGAAAGAGAGAAAATTATGAAGCGGGGTTAAAAATGGAAATCGAGGTAGGTCTAAGAAATCGGTGCATCTCCTCACGCCGCGCGGTCATATTCAAGGTTGGCGTATTTGTTAGGAAGTAGCCCAGATTGGCTTGGCTGGCGATCACCCAGCTGCATGTCTTCGGATGGTGTGCGGAAACCCTACAGGCACAAAGAAAACATCCAAACATCCTTGAAATCAAAGCTGAAATGAAAACCGACGATCCGATAATAAACTGCATTTCTGAAAATATCCATTAGATGGTGCTGCCAATGTGAAAACGGACCGCAAATGGAAGAAACAGTGGGCACATTTTGCGTCAATCGCGTCGCTTAGTGCTTAGACATGAACTACCTGTCCAATCGGACAGTGAGTTGCGCGTCTTTCGAACAGGTTACTAGGATCGACGTGAAATGTGGCCGCTGTTTCGTCGATCTCTTTTATGCACGTGAGACTTCGTCTATGAGCTCGAGAGCTGAATTATTCGACCTCGGCTGCACTCGTCTCGTCCCCGAAGCCGCGGGTCTGTTCCAGCGTCGCCGGACGTAATAATAAATGGAACATTTTATATATCTCGCAGCTTTATGCGTGCGCACGGCACATTATTGCACGTGTGCAGAGACGCGCATATAACGGGGGGCAGCGGCGGTGTTATGGTTAGTGTGTGTGTGTGTGTGTGTGTGTGTGTGTGGTGGGCACGGGGGGTGGGGGGGTCGTAGAATGCAGCTTTAGATAGAATTAATGTTTCCGAAGTGAGGGATTGCAGTTAAACTGTCCTGACAAAGCCATATAAAAAGGCTCTTGCTCTTCTCTCTCCCACACACACACACACACACATCCCTGTCATCACCTCATCCGTATGCAGAAAAAAAGAGAAGAAATTTTAATGGAGGTCTCAGTGCAGCGCTGCCCGTGGTCATAAAAGAGGATCAAAACCCGGCGTGAACGGGACGGAGCGAAGAAAGCGAGACGTGAATGACACGAAGCTGAAAAGACGATCCTTCTTCCCATCTCTTTTCTTTTCCGGCGAAGGTCCACGTCCACGTTTCCCGCGCCGGCCTTTCCGTCCGCATGCAAATCAGACCTCTTATGCAAATACGGAGTGGGTTGGAGGGAAGGGGGGGGGGTCGAGAGATGGTGCTTCTGTCAGGTGCCAATCAGTAACCTGAACCTTAGCGGCTCAGCGGGATACGTGCCGGGTTCTCTCCACCGGCAGTAACACTCGGGGTCGGCCTGCGGCGTTTTCCGGCGCGGAGATCACAAACCGAACGTTGTTACGGCTCTGAACTTTTTCCGTGCAACGCCGAGCTGCTTTCATCTAGAGGATTAGCCGAGAGGCCATGTAGCACCCGAAAGCACCCCTCTGCCGCATTAGCTCATCCTATCATCTATCAATTCTTACTCCGTTTTATGTCTTTTCCCTTCTCCTTCTTTCTCTCCTCCGTCTCTCGTCGTCAAGCCGAATGATGACCTCATCGTTCCGAATAATTAAACTTTCACAGATACTTGATTTCCCACAAATTGTATTCGATTCGATTTCGTGATGTCGGCAATCGTATCGTATCCCGGTGACCGTGTATCGTTACGTCACTAGAGCTAATAGATGAGCGCCTACACGTCCACGTGTGTGTCCACATGTGTGTCCATGCCCCCGGTTGTCAAACTTCGGTGAGATCAAAGTTGATCGACTGACCACGTTAGCAAATTCACCTTTTAAACCATAAAGCAAATTAAATACGTGATTTATTTCATCAGCTATTCCGAAGCACAAATGCATTCATCTATTCACCCATTTACAGGTTTACAACAACCGGCCAAAGTACCTTGGGAGTCCCTCATGGAGTCATGGAGCGATGTACAACTCGAAACCTTTTTTTAAATTAGAGTTCCCTATGTAGGTAGCGAGGTAGGTAGTAAAGCTGTAGTCTGTATTTATTTTTTTGGTGTGAAAGGAACCAAATGTTTTTCATTATAACTGTATAACTATCATTTTATTTATTGCGCATTTTAGCGTCATGTTTTAAACCTTCGGGTCGTATCCGTGACAGGAAACGGTACAGGTTTCAAACCATACACGAGTCACGTCAAACACAGTTATGGATTATTTTGTACCCGCATTATAGCGCCTTTAACAGAGCTCAAGGATGCTCACACAAAAAATAAATAACTAGTACAAAACAACAACAGGAAACCAAGGAAAAATGTTGAGCGAATGTGTGACGTTTAAAGCTGCACAGTCATCCATCGTCAGAGCAAATAAAAAGACAAATAAGAAGGAAAAAGTTCTACTCATCAGATCCAGTCCAACTCCGTAAAACTTACGGACTGGCAGACAATTTGCATTATTTCTTACAGTAAAATATATTTAAAATATGATCGTTTCGACTTAAGATCGACTCTTTGGAGTCGATTCAGGTCCCTTTGACTGTATTTTTGTTTCACGTAACCCCCCCATGGATCTGATCTGATTTACCTTCTCATTACCCGGAAAGCTCGGTGCATCGTTCTCTCGATTCCGTCCTCACGCAGATGTTTGTCGTGCTCTGGTGGACACGGCAGGATGAAATGGGGTCTGCTTGCCTGCTGCTGACACCAGCAAGGCTCGACTTGTCCTGTCCTCTTGCTCAGTCATCCAGAGGATGGCCAGGCAGAAGCCTTAAGGGCATGCCAGACGCAGGGCGGTCGTACCACAGCACGGCCTGTCACGCGCGACACCGACCCGAACGCCACACGCTCTAAATGTCAGATTTGCACCAGCACACAATGTGATTGTTTTTGTCTTCATTGGGAAATACACACAACATTGTACCTACGTATACCTACACTAGTGCTAATATTTAACTTTATTTTTTAATTTTTTTTAACGAAAGGTGAAGGTCTGAGCATAATAAGACTGAGTTTTGTTCAGAATGTTGATGCGCTGGTGCCCGTGTTCAGCCAGCCAGAGCTCATCTCTGTGGCAACGTGGCCTTTGTGGACAGAAAGGCTCCCAGATAGAAAATGGCACCTCTCATATCGCCATCACCTTCTGGACTGTAGCATGAAATAGGGGGGAGGGAGCAGACACCTGCTGTCCTGTCTCCGAGTCAGCTCCATCAATCACATTTCCGAATGCAGTGGTGTGTGTTCACACATGCGTCCCCCCCCCCCACACACACACACACATACACATACAAACGCACTTCTGCGCACGAAATCTGTGCAACGTTTGTATGAAATGGAGAAGAACGAGGCCTGGTGGAAGAAATAGGAAATAGCTTTCCGAGGCGGGTGGAAAGCTGAAGGACTACTTGATACTGACTGGCTGGTGAGGACTGTAGTGCGGCTCCGATTCCGATAACAGCTGTGTCTCGTAGCGATGCAATCAGAACACCAAGGGCGTGAATTTTGAAGGTGAAAAAATGGCACCACGTGTCGTGTGATAATGGCGCAGTGGGATAATCCGCCCGCTCACCAGTGCAGATGTTCTAAAATCCCCATTAATGAACTGACGCCTGCAGAAAAAAAACTGCCCCCCAGTCTTCTGGATTGAGCAAGGCGAGGAAGGAAGATTGCCAGGAAGCGAAAGGACCTTGGTTGCCCAGGGTGCTTTTTTCAGTAAATGGATCAGTGCAGGGATCTTGACGGAGATCGCCAAATGCAAAACTGACATCATGCTCAATGTAATCCACAATGGTACAGGTAAATAAGAAAGGGACAGCCTGTGTTAGGCTGCAGTGGACACCATCAGGGTCTCCAGCAACTAGACTTGAATTAAAGTTAAACTACTGATTAATAATAGCGTTAATTCATAATAAAAATAGATGCCCACGTGTTTATTGTTTAGATTTCTACAACATACAGATGTTCCTTGTCCTTGTCTAAGAGCATTATGTCTCGCAGGTATCGGAGTAAATGCTAACACGTGTACTTGACAAATGGAGGTGAAACGGATTCCCATTTCTAAAGTCTAAATTGTACTTAACTGGAAGCGTTAATCAGATCTCCACGTGTCCCCGGTCCTTACGATTTGTCTTAACTCCTAGCAGGGAATGATGCTGATTAGGCCAGTCTTATCTGGTCCTCTACTTTTGGCTCGTGCTTTCAGGACAGACACCTAGATCTGTTAATTCCAACCAAAACAAATACTTTACACAGCACACACGTGTTAAACGACATTTTAAAGCTACTTCGTTGGACTAAATCAAGACGGATGACCCGACGTGTCACCTGGGCGGCTTCGATTCTAGCGGTTGTGATCAAATAAAGATCAAAACCTGTTCCTTTTCTAAGTTCTGCATCGAAGTCACTTTTAAATCATTCCCTGCTACGTCGCTAGAGTGCGATGAGTTTCTGAGGGTTCTGTTACGTTGGGGTTTACCCTCCAGGAATGCGATGAGCGAGAAACCTCAGTGATGTACGTTTTAGCTGAACGAATGCTTTTCAATATCTACTACTTTCAGTACGAACGTGCACGCTTTATCGCATCCCCTTGTGGTCTGAGTGGTCTCTGTAGTTAAGGAACTAGAGGGACGCAGAGACTCTGCGGCCGGGGGGCTGGGGTACTTTCGATTTGATGGAGAAGATGCATAAATCAGCCTTAAGGTGCAACGTTTGTAGCAGTAGGTCCTAGAGGATTGTTGTCCTTTTGACTTTTAGAAAGGTGGAACGTTTGACAGTAGCCTTGCTCTGAGTGCTCCATTTTTTGGGATACATCCCAGAGTCCTATGTTCACAAAACGAAAGGATGGAAAAAAGAGTTTCGTGGAGGTGGACATGACCTTCAGGCAACCCCCCGTCTTCTCGTTCTCTCTCACACCCTCCCTCTCTCTCTCATCTGTCTTAAAAACAGCATCCTTAAATCACTGTCTTCACTCCTCCGCTCAATTGTAATGCAGGTAATCTGTGCGGTATAGGAGATTAAAGTTTAATTAAGGCAAGCAGAGTAATTTAGGCCTGGGCTTAATCGAATCACGTCGCATCGCTGGCTTGTGATGTTTCGTGTCTGTCGGTGCGGGAATCAGGATCCAGTACGGCGTTTCATCAACGAAGAACAAAGGGCTCTCGACTCCCTCGTATCCCTCATCTGCCTCGTTCCTCCCTCGCACCCGTTCCTGACCAGACGCTCTTCTCAGTCCGTCTATCCGTCAGCCAGTAGGATGCGAGAACAGAAGGTGCGAGGGGAAGGGCTCCGACGACCCTTTGTTTCAGACCACAACCGGCGAAACGCTGATTTTCCGAGCGTTAAAGAAAGCGGTTCTGACAGTGCAATCACATGAACGGAAGCTTTTCAAAGAGCACGGCTTTCCCCGATTGCACCAAGACCCCCCCCACACACACACACACACACACACATGCACACACTCTTCTGTCAGATTTACCTGCGAGCATCCGTCGGCAGCAGAAAGATTAAAGACTAGATTTTTTTTTCTCTCAAGAAAAGCATGCATTTCCTGTCCGTAATCTAAATTAATTCATTTAATGTCTAATTTCCATCATGCAGTACAATACAGAGCAGTGTTTGGCATTTGCAGTCTGATATAGATGTACGTTGGATGCAGATTTTGGTATTAACACTAGCAAAAAATAAAAACTTCCAACTGCTTTGATGTTAAAATTCCCATGATAGGTTTAACAAGACCGGTGGCCCAGTAATTTCCCACTAGCTGGTGCACAATCCTCTGTTTATATGTTTGGCTTGTAGACTCACTTTGATCTCGCTACGAATAAAAAACACATACACTGTGGGTCTCCACTTCACGATCTCCACCGAGGTACGTGAGATAGCAACAACAAAAAATCTCCCTCGGATAGTAAAGTACACTGAAGTAATGAATGCATAAACAAGCCCAAGTCTGGATAAACAGGGAGGGTTGTGTCAACAAAGGAAATGGTGATCTCGATCTGATGTTTGGTACAGAATGACGCTTGTTGATGGCTGTGGAAATCTGTGGTCTGTTGGAGTCCCAGATTTAGAGCCCCTTGCAGATTGGAACCCGGCAGCTTTGAGCATACAGACAATTAAATGAAGACAAATCTGAAACGTGTTGGACATGAATGATGAATACTCCTAAGACCTCCGCTTCCCCCCCCTCCCCGATATTTCCTTGTGTGTAAATAAGCTTAGGAGCTTCCGTCTAGGCTTTGTTTAGCTGGAAAGTGTCTTCTAACATACGTTTCCACTTCTGCTATTAAAGTGACCCTTTCCCTTTCACCGGCTCTTCGACTCGCATTGGCGTTGTGGCAGGATCGAACCGTTGACGTGACGATCCAATGTTTTCGACTCCAAGCACCAAACATGTATTCCATGAAGCACTTAGAATCACATAAATGAAATGTCAGGTGCTGTTCAGTTCCACTTGCCCCCCTCGGACAAATCAGTGCAAAGGTGGAATGGAATTTTTTTTGTTTTTTTGTTTTTAACTCTGGCAACGGGCAAGTCTTTAAAATCGGGGCTCCTGGCAACGGTGTCAAAGATGATCTGACGGTAGACGATCGAGCGAACGTTATGGAGTGATTTTGCGGCGGGGGCTGCATCCGACCGACTGCCGTCCGCGGCAAGGTCACGTCGAGAGTGCGGCGGTGGTAAGATGATAATCTGTATTTAAAATAGACCAGGAAAAGGATTCAGTGTGCTTCTATTAGCGAGATGAAGGAAAACCGAGAAGAAGGAGGGGAAATGAACGAGACGGGTGCGAGGATGAGGGGGAGAAAGCGATAGGGAAGAGAGAGCTGGCGTGAGTGACACTGCAATCGTTCTGCATCATCAATTAGGTGAGTTGAAGTGGAGGGGAGACGGAGCAGAGCGGCGAGCCTCACAGGAAGAAATAAATGACTGTGCCCTTATTGAGCGCAGCAAGGCATATAGCATTTCAGGCCAGTAATGTCATTGTGCCTTTGTACCGGCATTATTGATGAAGTCTGTCTCGGAGAAAATAATCCCTTAGCACAACCAGCATTTGAGACTTCTCATTCCGCCTTAGAGATCAATGTAAGCAATCTCTGGAACGGAAAATGCGACGGCAGGACGAAGGCTGCGGCGTGCGGAGGTGCTCGGGCCCAGCTGGAACGCCCCCTGCAGAGCGAGTGGGAAATCAAAGCGAGGCCTTTGCTTCATTGGAGCGGAGGACCGGGCGACGAGAGCATAGCAACATCACCTGCCTCTAAGACGTCCCTCTGCCTAAATCCTCCATCCTTTCATTATCTACCTCCATCAGCTGCGCCCTGCTCTCTTCGTGTGCTAGAATATTAATCAGCCTGCCCCAATTTACAGACCCCCCCCAACCCACACACACATACTCTCTCACACACACACACTTCCCTCGCTTTGTGAAGGCGGTTGCGGTAGCGTCGTTGCCAGGGAAGCTGGTTTGTACATCGAGATGGCATAAGTATCGACTTGGCGCCAGACTAGTAGAAGCAAGGTTTGAAGGAACGTGTTTGGTGATCTTGTCTAACGGAGACATTTTTTAATTAATAATACATTTTGCTTTCTCGTAGCCAAGGACACTTTACATGCGTTGGGGAAAATGAACTTATAACGAAGCGGAAGGTAGGAAGGAAGTCTTGAAAGAGGTGAATTGAGCTTAATAATCTTTCATCAAGACTCTGAACCTCCAGTATCAGAGCACCTGAGAGTACATCTGTAGTTAAGGGAGGCAAAAGTTGTGATGTACAGACCAGAACCAGAACTTATTTATCATTTAGTAGTAGCAGTTGGCATCAAATGTTTCAAACCAACGTGCTGAGGTGACAACCTAATAGCAGCCCAGTAAACATCATCAATGTTTTAATTGTCCCCGACAAGCCCAAATTTGCAAATGAATGACACTTGTATACACTTGCATAAATTATACGTTCAGATAAATGACACAACAATGACAATAATGCTGAAACGAAACCTGATAAGCATTTCTAGATTTCCGGTTTTTCACCTTCAACCATGCATAATATTATTAAAAGATTTATTATACCTGCAAACATTTTTGAGTGGAAAGGGCATAGCCAAAAATCAATACTAAATGGGAATGACATTTCATCCTTGCATCCTTGAGTTAAAAATAGACCTGATTCTGTAACGATCTCTACACGGGCTCGATCTCGATCATCGTCCCGTCCAGGCTTGAGTTCACCTAAAACGTACACCAACTACAAGGCATAACATTATGACCACCTCTGTGAGATTGTAGGGTCGTCGTTTAGTCCGCTTGTACATCAACTTTGAGGATGATGCTGCCTTATATATTCCCCCGACTAAGAGTTAAAGTGATGATGGCATCCTCGTAAGCAGGTCCACTTTGTAAATCCTTAATGAAAAATAAACAATGAATTAATCTCCAGTTAATTTATTTAAAGATATACAGAAATGAATCCACGTTGTCCTCCTCGCTGCTTAGCTCGGATACACTGCAGCAGTAATCAAAGTTTAATCTCATTAAACTTTTATAAAGTTTGTTGTTGGCATTTCAAAGTGTCACTAAGATAAAGTTCAATACTAATTACCACAACATGTTTGCATTTCAACGTGCTGCTCAAAAGAGCTTCATCCGGGAGACCTTGGAGATGTTTTTGAACGTTGGTGACGGCCAGCGTTTGTAACTGCAGTTTGATGTTTCTCCTTCAAATGAATGTCATTTCCACAACAACCAGTTAGAAGCTTAAAACTGATCCATTTCAGGGTTAATTGCCAAGTAAATACAGCAATAAATCACAGCACAGTGGCCAAAATCCACACACAAAATAGTCACTGCCTAGTCTAGCCTGAGTTCGTCCAGATGCTATTAAATTTTGTGTGTTAAGTGTGTTGAATTAGAAGTAATCTGGAATTTCCTTATATGTGTGCTAATTATTTTAAATAACATACTTTTAAATATATAATAATTATTGTAATTTATAATGTTGAACACTAACTTGATAAAATGCCAATTAAGCGACACTTCTTCAATCCATCAGAACTATCACATAATGTTGTCGATTGTGAGTCATTTGGAACGAGTCTGAAGTCACTGTAGTTGTAATCTTGTGGTATCTGATTACCAGTTTGTAAATCAGCATGACTGCAGACCAAAGAGGCAACTCTGACACGTGTGCAGATGGTTTATAATCTCGTTTAGAGATCGCGCACTTATCCCCATTATCCCCCGTCTGTCACAGTGTGCAGTTACAATCAGTGCCAAAGATGTCCGCGCTTTTTTTTGCAAAGAGAGGCATCTGAACTTATTAATTTATGACATTTTTGTTCACATTTCTGACGACACGACTTTAGTAGTCCAATCTGGTAGAGAACAAACCAAACAAATATATTATTTAGTTTTTAAAAAGCATCTTAAACAAACACGGAACTCTGTTTATTTCATTCAAAGGACATTTATTTTTAAAGCAAGTTATTTGGTATCATTTTTCTCTTGTACAGTGCATTGTCTACCACCATCTTGTGGTGGAAATATAAAATAGCATTTTTGTACGTGTGCATATTATACTGCAATTAACACTGCTGATGGGCCACATGTTATTGATTTTATGACAGATCCTGCGGGTCGGTGGAAATGTAAACACGGGCCGGATTGTGGACATGTCTGGTATAGACGCATTGCCGGTTGATAGCAGACCTGTATAATGTCATTATTATTTATTATGCAGGGAGTCAACTCGGTCTGCGGTCACGAACCAATCACAGAGCAAATCGGAGGAAACTGTTAATTAGCATAATGATAATTAGCTCCTCGCTTCCACGTGTTATTGTTTTTGTCTGGATATCTGGTTTGTCGGTTAAAGCTGGAGACCATGTTGAAATAGTAAACACTATCAACCACATCTACGCTATATTTCTCGGTTGTAACCAGATGCCCAGAGCACAGCTGCATCTGCTTAAACATGCGACGGGCTTTTTTTCGCGGTGGGAACGAGACGGCGCAATCACCCCACTAAAGCGTCACCGAGCTGGCAGAGCCAGAGCTCGACATTTAAATGCCACTCTGCGTAGCCCCTTAATAAAGAGAGCTGTCCAAACCATACAAACAGCATTTGGCCTGACTGGATACGTATCGCATATAGATCAGAAAACAGCCTTATTAAGGCTCTTCTAGAGTCCGACGCTCGCGAATACGATGAATAATTTCATACACGATCACAATGCACTTATTTTGTTGATCGTGTATGCATCGGTTGTGACGTGTTCCCGTATTCGAGTGCAGGTTTTTGCCAGGTTTATTGGAGCACAGATGAGTTCAGATGCACAAGACACTCAAATTGGTGTGAATATGTATTTTTGATGAGCTATCGAGAAATTTGCTTAAGGAAGTTCATACACAGTCAGCCAAAACACTAGTTTTAGCTAGTCGCAGCTATGTTGGGACAATCTGGTGAATGTTTTCATGGCATTCCAAGTGGAAGATACTTTCAATCAATTAAATCAGTATGAATCCATCCATGGTTGGTCCTTGGGGCGAATGGTAACTTCCACTGAAATACTTTAAAAGATCTCACATTGGTTGGAAGAGCATGACCAAGATGTTAAAGTGATATTCCCCAGTCTTGAGCAGCGGGATGATCTGTCGGTCCTTAAATAGGATGCACTGCAGTAAGCATGGCTCTAAAAACCTACCAGGAGCTGCTCTCCATTCTGCCCAGGGTAGTTCTTCTGTAAATTAGCCGATGGTCATAATAATGTAATCTCAATGGTTTGATTGTTCAGATGTTCTTCAAGTGCCTTTAATACACGACCGCTCAGTCATGTGACTGGGTTCTGATTATGCCTCAGGACTTTAGGGTCAGAAATACTTATAAATATTTATTTAAATACTCATTTCTAGACCTGCCATGATAAACTCTTACTGAGAACTTTTATTCCGCCCAGCAACTGCAGCCCATCCGATTGATTTGATATTAGAGACGTTCAGGCAAATTCTTACACCATAAAACAAACAACAACAACAACAAAAGCAGCAGCCATGCGCCACCTTCCATTCATGAATATTCCTTTTTAAAAATCTATTAAACAAACAAGATCGCAAAGCAAACTGAATCGCCCCCGATGTTTTATTTGTCCTCTTTCATGAAGATATCTCTTCCCAGCGATTGCTGTGTGCTTTTGTCTTCTTAAAAGGTCAAACCGAAAGCTTTAGCGCTGTCGCTCAAAATGCCATTTGAGACATTTTGCGCTATAGGGCAAGACAAAGGGAATAATTAAATGCACCCGGTTCAATTAGCTTTTTTCCAAGATTTCTGCATAAAACACAAACAGAAAAGAAGTATTGCTTCTTCAGGAACCTTCCAGAAGTGTTAAATACTTTATTTATGGTACAAGAGTAGACATTTAAAGCAGGGCGGGTTAATTACATCAAACTAATTAAAAATGGGAAATGTAATTCTGTTCATGGACTAAAAATAATCATCTGATCAGCAGCTTTATTGCACTTTATTGCTCTGTCAATTGGGACCCAATGGGGTAGGTTACGTACCACATAAGCATGTATCTGGAGCCCTGCTGACTGCATTAGCGTATCAGGAAGGATCCATAGACTGAACACGACCAAAGTAGGTAATGTGTCTTCTACTTTTTTATCAAGTACTGGCGTTACTTTATTTTTTTAACTTTTCAGCCACAAGCCAAGAGACTTGTTGTCCTTGTGAAGAAGATGTTGCTGAATGAAATAAATACCCCACCTCTGAGACGTACATTACAAGCTCTGGATCTTGTGATACAGAGGTTCTCAAGTAGCAGTCTTTTGGCTTGTCTAAGCTTTGATAAAACACTGGTGGGGAAAAAAACTGCAAATTTTACTTTTTATTAGCAGTTTCATGAAGAAAAGTTCGAGTTTCTAACATTAACATTTCGAACATTTAATAGACGCTTTGATCCCAAACCAACTTATAATTCTGATGGAATATATTTTGTAATTTGAGGGTTTGGAACCCTGTTCAGAAACCCAACAAAAGCAACTTCTATTTCTAGTCCAGCACATTCAACAGGCATCTACTGGTAGCAAATGGAACGCTATCAGATAAAGCACAATACTACATCAAGTGCCGTATGAGAAATTGGGAATCGTTCTGGCAGGTCCTGTTAGAGACTGGCTTGTGGTCCATATTTTTTATTTGGCAAGGTTTTTTATGCCACATGTCCTTCTTGACACAGCCCTCATCTTTACTTATACAGGGACTGGCACTACAATGTAATGGTTTGTGTGTCCTACTGGCTAATTAATCAGAAATTACACAGTGGCACAGTGGCTTAGTGGTTAAGCACGGTCACTGGTTTTCTTCGGGTGCTCCGGTTTCCTAAAAACTTGCACTAGGTTGATGGGAGATTGTCCTGTAGATACACACAGTTCCCCAGAGCATTATACTATACTGTATATGGTGGATGTAGAAAGACCTGCTACCTATTTGTGGAATATTAAAGGTTTACGACATTTATTAAAGACAAGTGTTAAGGACTGGGATGGATCTTCTTTCCTGAGACTGTGTGGCAGCCGGT
This sequence comes from Ammoglanis amapaensis, assembly GCA_028566735.1. Lineage (NCBI taxonomy): Eukaryota > Metazoa > Chordata > Actinopteri > Siluriformes > Trichomycteridae > Ammoglanis > Ammoglanis amapaensis. The sequence goes on along the minus strand of JAOUQU010000017.1, from coordinate 2,379,000 downwards.
ACAGAAACAATTGCACAGGTAGATGAAAGAAAAGCTCTTACATGAAAGTAACTGTGACAGTCAAGGAACCGAATCCAAAAATAAACAGGCTTTGAAAGCAGGATCTTGTCGGATGGCATGCCATGCGCTACGCATGCAAGGCAGCCCAAAATCAAATGGGAAATCTTGGAAAATACTAAAACGAAATACTATTCTTGCCAGCAAAAGTGTTTATGGCTGCAGTCTACGGTCTGAATTTAGTCCATCAGAGTTCAAAAGACTTCTAGTTTTAAGATTATTTTCCCATAAAAATGTATGCGAACCCTATTAATGCATTTCATGGAATGCAACAAAAGTATTGTAAACAATTAAAAAAATACAAGGTTCAGTGTTCCTATGTCTGTCTTAAAGTTAGACTATATTATCATAGCATTAAGCTTTTTAATTACTTAGAACCTTGAGCTGATTACCCATCACTCATCATAAATAACATACATCAAACATCATTCGAGTCGTGACAGACTTCTTGTCCCTCATTGTGCATTATAACCTTTCAGTAATTCTGAAGATTGGAGGAGTTGCGCCTGGCCAAATCCAAAAACATATATCCTCCTGGAGCTGAGAACCCAAAAAGCTCATGATCGGGCATCTTCATACATTTGGCAATATAGTTTGTATTACGGCGTTTTGCTGCGGTGGTCATCCTGTTTATTTTCCCATGTGTAATCTATTTTTGGCTGCAGACTCTTTTTCTGAAGGTCGACTCTCACCCTCTAATCCGTTAACCCTACCTAATATATTGGGGATTATCAAATACCAGACATCTAATTTATCGGTTTATTGGATTGCAGAAACAGCGTAGAGAAAATCCAGCCCATAAATGCTTTCATTTGCGAGAAGCCAGCAAACGCTGGGTGATTTTAGGCCAAAAAATAAAATAACTGACTGATAGTGACATTAAGTACCAAAGAACGATTGAAAATTTGGGTTTTTATCATCTATATGCTTTTTCTTTAATTGTATTAGATTCCAAAATCAACCCTAGTGGAAATATAAGGCACATTCCGGTTTTTGACGGGTATTGTTAAAGGAATGGTAATTGTTAAAAGAAAAAATAATGCATGATTAATGTTGCATTGCAGTTGCAGCAGATAAAAATGTGTATTGGAGCAGGCAACATTAGAACCCTGTTTAAAAATTAAAAGCATTCAAACATTGTAACGTTGCAAACATTGCAAAAGCATGAATGTATTTTCTAATGAACGGATTGTTCAAATGAAGTGCAAGAAGCTATATTTAAAATGTTGTATTGTATTTACTCTTATAATACAAAGAGAACACACACACACACACACACACACCTCCAACAGCCAGGTAGAATAAGCCAAAAGATGATAAGACAAATAAATAATGTGGATCACAATCATCTGTGACGACCCCTAACGGAAGTAGACAAACATATCAACAGCTTGGAGCTTAAGTGAAATAAAAATGTAATGGACTTGCCCATCCACCAGGTTACTACACACGCATCACTGACTCTCTATAAAGGGGACGGGAACAGGGTGTCCTCGTGGCTGCTCCAATAAGTAGTAAATATATCATAATGACCTCTGTAAGATGCCGTCTCTGGCTGATGAAAAGCATTGGTCAGTGATTGTGAGCATGACCAAGACTTCCCAATATGACCCCAATGCTCATAATCTCATAACCCAACTTGGTTACTCTTGGTTACATCGGGTGCTCAAACACTCGTAGCCCGAGCTCTATTGAGAACGATTTCAGTCAGCAGGTCATCGTGATCTACTTTTTAAAGATGGCTTGGTTGTTTTTGAAATGTGCTTCAGTTCCTTCACTGATATTAAACGTTTCAGGATGAGCGACTGAATAAATCCGCTAACATTCTGATCGTTTGGCCTGAACGCTGAATTTATGTAAGACCTGCCGATCTGCGAAGGTGGACCCATATTTATGAATTATTATTTGATGTGGCCAAATGGCTTGTTTACCTATTTCCCTCAAGTGTCGAGTTCCAGAACTGTCCAGTTGCATTGAAAACATATGAATGTACAATTGTGCGGTTTAAATTTATTAATTACAGGTTTGAAAAGCAGTGCTTTAAGTGGGCGGAGGAGTACGTCGTGCAAAAAAACCTAAAAAAAAAGCAACACTGGTCACATTTCTTGTCAATCATGTTGACCTTTTTTAATGAGTGGCGAACTACCATTATGATAGGTGGTCATTGATGTTTTGGGTACCCCTGCTTTATATATTAGTTAGTGGTCCTTCCAATATTGCTAATATTATTATATTATAGAGATTTGTGTATTAGGACACTGTACATTTACCAACAGTATTCTTAAGCATTCTAAGAGAAACATACTGTTATAATGATATAAATGGTATAAAGGAGATGATAAATAATAATAAGCATGTGCAGCAGCATCACAGCATCACTCCCGGGAGCAACTCGGTTGCCATTGTTGGAGAGGAATGGCAAGCACAGGGGCCCGGTGACATCCAAGAAAGTCTTGGATGAGTAATGCAGGTATCTGATGGGACCTGGTTATTGCGGCACAATAAGCATTGGTGGAGCAGAGGCAGAGCTTCCGGTTCATTCTTTAGGTGACACTATAGTTTTTATAGTGGGGGAAGGGTAGCATAACGGGCTACTGCATCACCCAAAGGTAGTTGATTTATACACCAAATATACATACGTTTAATGTTGTAAAATACATGTTTATATTTATTCTTATATTTTATAAGGTACCTATAAATATATATGAAGCTACCCTATACATACCTATATAAGGTACCTCTGTAGGGTGTTGAAGTTTACAGATGTGAAAGAATGAGACGCTGACTGAACACAACTGTTGCAAGCAAATTAACATCTTCAATGCGATTGGAATGACTAACTAACCTGTGTTTGCGTTGCAATTAAATTTGTTTTACGATAAAAATGTGATTAAAAATGTTTAATTGTCATGAATATCCGAGTGATCAGTGACTCGGAAATTTATTTCACGGCCCAAAGCAGTCTCTTATTTGCTCTGGTTTTTTTTTTTCTTCCATAGGAGCCTAGCCGAAGCCATGCAGTCCTTTAGAGAGCGGAGTGGTTTCCAAGACAACCAACACTGCTACCAGCAGGAACCTCGTGAATTATCTCGGCTTGAGAATTACAGACATCATCTTGGCCAGACTGGACAGGGCTACGAGACGCACTCGCTTTCTGCCGCAGGGATGCCGACAGCGGGAACGGCGTCTAAAGACTGTTACGGGCAGCAGAACTACCCCGACTATGGCAGCAATTCGGCTCAAACCAAGAAACCGTACAGAGGAGGCAAACTTCCTACCCAGCATGTGCAGTCCGGCTACAGCGGACATGTGAGTTCCGGATATTCATCGCAGTACATGAGTGAAGGGCATTTGCAACAAAAGTGGGACGAGTCTGCTCAAATGTCTCATTCTCAGTACGAGCAAGACATGGTGGGTCATCTTGAACCTCGGCCCAGTGGGTCATCTCAGTACATCGAGCAAAATATGCTCAGCATTTCTCAAAGCCAGTGCCATCTACCATCACAACCGTCTGCTCCTGCGTATACGAACCCCCATCAGCAAGGGCATCGTCCCAATCCTTCCCCATCTCCTTTGATGTACCCTCAGAGTCATGTTCATTTTCCTCAGCACTCCCGACCTCCCTCCTCTACCTCTGCGAACTACATGGAGAAATGCAACACAATCCCTCATAGCTACAAAAGTGGCTACGGAATACCCCCTAATGTTCAGTATTCAAGACAGATGACTAACCACAATGCTCTGAAACAGAGTGGGTATCGAACTCAAAATAACTACAGCTACCAACAGCCAGCATCACGGACCGGATTCGAACAACAAGGTCCCATGCAAGGGATTACTAGTACACCCGAGAGCCATCCCAAATTCCAACATTACAATCAGTCCCAGCAAAACTATTGCATCACAGATATTTCTGTGAGGTCACCTGAGCAGTACTATCAGAACTGTAGTCCGAGTTCCAGTCATTCACCTGCCCGGTCTGTAGGCAGGTCTCCTTCATATAGTTCTACCCCGTCTCCCTTAATGCCCAATCCTGATTCGTTCCAGTATGGTCAAACGATCAATCCGGCAGGCTCGTCTGCCTCTGCCGGTCTGCAAGATCAGAATATGTTAATGCCTGCACATACCCAATCATCCCCTAGTGTTAACCAGCACTCGCAGAGCTATTCAAGCTCTCTGAAGGAACGTTTCTCAGAGAAGCTTTTTTCCAACCCAAGCCTGTGGAGCCTGAATGCCCTGACATCTCAGGTAGAGAACATCTCTAATAACGTCCAACAGTTATTACTCTCAGAAGCTCTCATGGCCAACAAGAAAAATGGCAAGCGAAACCAGCCAAAAAAGGGAGAGGACTTTAGGGGCCAGTTAAAGTCTCTAGAGGACTCTTCATGTCCCGACAACCAGCAAGGCTCTCTCACCAATGACACTTTCGGCACGCCAAGATCGTTGTCATCTGTAGTACAAGAGGGAGGATACTCCAGCAGCACAGAAGACCAGATGGAACAGAACTATTATTATTTTGGTGAGGGCAAAGGTCCGACCCAGGCATCAGCACATTCTCAACTGAGTTTAGATACAGTGTCTACCTGCTCTGTCAACTCAGCAGATGACCTGTCAGTCAGGTCAGGAGATTCAGAAAGAAGTCTGCACAGTACAACTTCTGAAGGTCACCCCAACTGTGAACCGGTGCAAAGAGGACAGATGACAGAGGAGCAGAATAGTTCGTTGAGAAGTTTAAAAGAGATGTCCCCTATTAGTATAACAGCCACAAGTCCCTTGAAGCAGGAGAGTAATTCTTTACTAGACCTAAAGCAGGCAGAGATCACTCAAAAGGAAAATTTAGAGAAATCTATTTGGACTGAGAGGATAGAAAAGAAAATTGGACCCATTAACCTACCCACGGGTCATGAATGTAAAGGAGAGATCCTTGCGGACACAGAGAAACAACAGGAATGGCCCGAGGATGAGAAGTTCCCCTCTCTCATCCATAAGGTGAACAAAAGTCTGATGAACGAAAGATATTCTTACGAAACAGGAGACGCTGTTTATCATCACTTGGAAAGTAAATATGATGCAGATGATCAAGACCTTCCCAGAAAGAGCTTTTTAGATGTAAGCAGCAATGAAAATGAAAAAGAAGTTAAGGAAGCAAAAACAGAAGTTTTTAAGTTGGAGTCACAGCTGATCATTGAAGGTCTGACAACATCACCAGCTATATCTACAGATGCACTTAATTCAAATCAAAGCTTACCAGATAAAACAGAAGATTCCGAATCTGTATCTTCTCTGACCCCTGAGTGTGAGTTTTCAGAAGAGAAACTCTCCACCACTGAAAAACAAGACTTATTTAAAAATCGGCAGTTCGCCTTATTAAATAGGTCCATTGAAGTGAGCGAGATGGAAGGTCTGACACCAGCTCATGAGGTAGTCAATAATAAAGCAAAACAAGAAGAGTCTCTTAGAGAGGCCTGTGATATGTCAGGTGATAGAGTAGTTGGACTCTTGGTCAAAACAGATGCTGTAGAGACCATCGTTCAAGACATATCTCTCAGAGAAAATGATAGAGGGTCAAGACCATGTGACACTGCACCTCCGTCTCATTCTGTCAAGACTGGCTTCTCAGCTTTCAATGAGCAAACAACACCTCAGAGTCATGTAAGGGATCGGATCGATGCTAAGGTGCTGGAGCCTGATTCGCCTCAGTTGCCTGGCAAGTCAATAATGCACTCCGCACCCTCTTGGGCCAATACACCACCATCTCCACAGAAAGGAGATGAAGAAATAGAGCCGGGCATAAGCTGCCCCAGTGCTGTTACACCAACAATGAAAGCAGAACCTGTAGCACCTTCTGCACATCTAAGACTGTTGGGTAGAAAGCATACCCGAGGTAGGAGAAGGCTAATTCACTCAAATGCAGCTATTGGGAGCCAGATGAGTGTGGAACGAGATGTAGTCCCACCATCTCCTCAAAAACCTGATATGCCCTTAAGCAATAGTGCCCTATTCTCTGAACAAATGGGAGCGGTACAACCAGACAGCAGTCAAACACCCAAACTGGCAGATGTCTTACCATCCCGTATGTGTACTCGCTCTCTGGGATCACAAAGTAGCTTGAAGGTTTGCACCCAAGACCGAAGAAAACCAGTCGCAAAGCCCAATTCTAAACCCGACCCAAAAGTTGGTCTAAAGCCAAGACCAAAGCCTGGTCTGAAACAAAATGGAAAGACTGATTTTAAACCTGGGACAAAATCAGCCTCAAAACCGATTTCCAAACCTGGTACAAAGACAAGTTCAAAGACTGGTCCAAAACAAGGTTCCAAACAAGGGACCAAACAAAGTCAAAAATTAGGGGCAACTGTTAAGTCACCAGCTTTAAAGCCTGGCCCAAAGACTGCAGCCATTCCTTCTCCGAAGTGTAGTCCAAAAACTGGATTAAAGCCTAATGAAGAAGTCATTCCTAAAGGCCCTGGACGACCAAGGAATCTAAACAGGACGAAATCTTTAAAATATAAAGACAACATACCTGCTCACATCGAAAATATAAATGGAACGAGTTGCCTCAGTACCAACACAAAGCAAGAAAATACAATAGCCTTGTTAGAAACTGTTATTGATACTACCTTGTGTTCTACTGTAGAGAGCACGACGTGTTCATTACTAGATACTGAGATAGATGCCTCGTTCATAAACTCTGAAGCAAAAGATCAAAAATCCATGATATTAAGATCTCGGAAACAACCACCGGGTAAATTATCAGAACAAAAAGAAAAAAGGAAAGATGCCTTGGTGGAGTCATCAACAATTAGGGTCACAGAAGCACATATGCAGGAAGTAGCCATTGCTCATCCATGCCATGAGGATAATTGCACAGATTCACTAAGTCTGCCAAATGAGACAATTGTGTCTATTCCAACTAAACGAAAATCTCGAATACAATTCAAAGGCTCAGGCAATAAAAAGAAATATCAGAGAAGCAACCAACAAGTCCAACCGGCTTTGCTACAAGACCAAACGAACACGGTAGTTGATACAAGAAATACCAAGAAGAGAAGAAAGCAAAGCATCAACTTAGAACCCTCCCCATGTAGCACTACGACCAAAGAAAGCCTTCAATCAGAAGATTTCACTGACACATCTGGTCTGCCTCCTCAGGGTCCAACTAAAACAAAATATCTGCCTCCACGAAAAGGTAGAGGTCTTAAATATGAAGCCATGGTTCAGAAAATAACATCACCTGCATCTAAAAAACTGATACCTTTCCAACCAGATGGAACCCTGGATGAACAATTATCAAAGCCTGCACACGAATCCCAGTTGACTGAAAAAGGTAAATCAATAAATACTACAATACTGGGGCAGGTAGATGATGAAGGCACAGTAAACTCACCCCCAGTGGGGACACAAGAAGCATTAAGTATTCAAACTCCTCTGAAAAAGCGTAGAAAATGGGCCACTATAGAGATCACAGATACACCAGATACAGCACTCGAGGCCAAGAGCCTTATAATCAACACGCCAAGGTTAGCCAAACAAAGAGCCATTAAAAACAACCATGAGATGCATCTGAAGCAACAGAAGAAAAGAAAAGGTACTGAATTAGCTGTGGAATCACAAGAGCTGACTCAACCGGATATACCGGGACTGGACATACCCGTCCCTGCCCAAGCTGAGTCTATTTTAGAAGCAGCTTCTTTTACCACCCTGGGCATGGATGTGAGTATAGAGGCTGAACAGCTTCCGGTGGAATTATGCTCAAAAAGAGGTAGACGAACAGCAAATAAAAAGAAAAATGAGAGAGTTGTGGGTCGCCATGCTGTTGTCAAAAGACCGTGCATCAAAAAAAAGTCTTTACAAAAAAAAACGATTCAACAGAATATTAATGTGATAACGAACACAGTAGGTGAATCTGAATCCAAAACAAAGCGCAGGAAGGAATTCATCCCAACCGTTAAAGGGAGACTGTCTGACGTTTTCCAACTACAAGAAGGTGATGTCAAACGGTCATTCAAACCATACGTACACATTGACAGCTCAAGAAGGCTGGCCTCATTTTGTACCATTGTAAACAGGCCAGACGAAGAGCATCAGCTGATTGTGAAAAACAAAACAACAAACAAAATTAGAAACTTGGTAAGAATTAAAAAGGAAGTCACACTTGCCAGTGCAACACCAAACTCCTCAGTGATGCTTCAGGGCCCGATAGTTAACAGAAGCCTAACTCACAAGAGCTTAGTATGCTGTCTATGTGGAAAGCCAGCAAATTACAGAGAACTCGGAGATTTGTGTGGACCATACTACTCTGAAGACACCATGCCACGGAAAACACTGTCCGTACAGTACCAAGAGGACTTGAGACAAAACTATGAGAAACATCAACATCAACATCAAGACCAGCTGACCACGTGCACCACCGAACAGAACGCCAATTTAAGTGAAACGGTAGCAAAAGACTCTCCTCAAGAACAATCGAGTCAAGCAGACCGCAAGCCGGCCATAAAGGGAAGAAAGTCACAGCTCCGGAATCGGCTCGGTCTGCACATGAAGTTCAAGAAACTGCAGCTGTTGCAAAGCAGAGATGTTAAAGGAGCTCCCTCTGCTGGTGAGGATGACTGTTTCAATGCTTTGCAAAGGTTACAGCGAAATGTCGAAGTGAATGAACACTGGGCACATGTGTCTTGCGCTGTCTGGACGAGTGGAGTGATCCTCGTCACCGGCAAACTGTACGGACTCAAGGAAGCCGTACTGGACTCTGCACACATGGTAAGGGTATGGGCAATGTTATATGTGTCTATGTGTAGATCAAAAGAATAGATAGGTCAGTATCTTACATGTTTGGCATGATTATACTTGTTTAGGACCAACAAAAAAGTTTAGAAGGAAGAGAAAAACATATTTTGAGGTCTTTTTAAGAAATCTTGGGTAAGAAAAACACTGGATCAAATCTTTAAAAAAAAACATTGGTAAATAATCCATAAAACGAGCACTTATTTAAAATAAGACTAATAATTAAAATACAGGATGACTAGTACTATTTGCCGCTTTTGGCAGGATAACATCTTACAGAACTGGCCTGGCACTGAGACAAAAAAAACTAAATCAAATATGGAAAGTATTAGGGCTGTCCACAACCAAGGATTTTACTGGTCGACGGGATACACATTTGTGAAGTTTTACCTTTAATGCCGGGCTGCCGCAGATCACAATAAATCATGATCACAAAAATGCTAGAAATGTT
>JAOUQU010000017.1:2346123-2359978 GCA_028566735.1 Ammoglanis amapaensis | reverse complement strand
ATTCAAATATGTGCCAACACCCAATGTAGGCTAGTTTGTATATAAGTAGAAGTGGAAAGTGATAAAATACATTGGTAAGTAGTTTTCTTATTTGCTTTTTTAAGTAGATTTTACAAACATTTAATCTTTTATTTTTACTTTTGCGTATGTTTTGTTATAATAATTTGTTATAATTCATTATATTTTCAATAACATTCATTACTAAGTAAATAATGTGATGCAGTGATTATAATTGTAAGTCTCGTAAAATCTTAGAAAGATGGCTATGGACGACTCGGATGCCTGCGCAGGTCCGTCTGAATATGAGGCCGAATCCGGAGCGAACCCCTGGCCATACCTGAAGGATCTATTTGAATTTAAGCGTGACAGAGGCAACAGCTTTATAATGAAATGTATGATGTGTTTGCCCAAAGAGACCGAACTTTCGGCGTACAAAAACTCCTCGTCAAACCTGCGCAAACATGTAGAGGTAAGTTCATACTATACCGTTGCGGTCGTATGTGAAATTGGTCGTATTTTTTTTGTTCAGTAGTTTAATTCGTCGTAACACGTCAGTGCCTGTCATTGCAAAAACATTGATATTGCTAGCTGGGAATATTCACTGGAGTTTGTATGTTCTTGCCATGTCTGGATGCTCCGATTTCCGCCCACAAAACCATGCAAATGAGGTATGATGAAACTGATGAAACATGTTTAATTAGTAGTTACTGTGTATCTGCTATGTGTGTAACCAAGGTGAATACACATATTATGAAATGTAAAAGACAAAATGTATTGTGTAAAAGTATACTTTAGAGCAAACTTATAAATGCATGTAAATGTGTAAAACATAGATTAACATGATGGAATGACTTTTTTTCACAGAGAAAACATCCATCTATGCTGAAGTGCTTTAGTGCCCTTGCTGCAACACGGAAGCGAACCCAGCATCCACTAGACACACCATGCAAGCAACTAAAAATGAATGAGCCAATGGCTGTGGCTGCAAACAGACATGTGCTACAGGCTAAGGTCGACGAGCTCATTATTAACTTCATTTGTGAGGGTCTTCATCCATTTTCAGTTGTTGAAGAACCTGCTTTTAATGAACTTCTATTCACAATGAACCCACAATACAAGGTAATTTCTATAACTGCGGTCCGGAGCAGAATAGAAGAAGCTGCCTATCAGATGAGGAGGACTTTGATGTCACACCTCAGTAACGTCAGCTATGTTGCCACCACTACGGATTGTTGGACAGCGCATCAGCAATGTTACATGGGGGTCACAATTCACTGGATAGACGAGGAAACCCTGGAGAGGAGGTCAGCTGCACTCGCTTGCAAGAAGTTGAAAGGGTCCCACACATTTGATGTCCTAGCAAGTGCCCTTGATGACCTTCACTGCCGATACAAAATAAGAGGAAAAGTGGTAAAAACCACTACAGACAGCGGCTCGAACTTTATTAAAGCATTCAGTGTGTTTAGTGAGCAAAGTCATCTGGAGGAAGCAGAGGTAGACCCAGAGTCTTCTTCTGAAGAACATGAAGCCGAATACCTGGACACGTTCAGCATTCTGGAACAAGACAATGGTCTCGAGTACCAGCTTCCTCCACATCAGAGGTGTTCCTGCCATCTCCTAAACCTAGTTGCCACAACAGACGCTGCCAAGGCAGAAGAGAAGAATGATAAATACAAACGCCTGTTGTGTGCAGCATTTGCGAAATGCCAAGCAATTTGGAACAAATCTGGTCGATCATATATGTCGGCAGAAGTTGAGGACAATAATTGCAAGGTCCATCTCATTCGGCCGTCTCAAACCCGGTGGAACTCGACATTCATGGCTGTGGAGAGAATCATACGGATCATTGAAGAGAAGGGGGAGGATGCTATCTGGAATATCTGTGAAGAATTCAAAGTAAAGATGTGAGTTTTATTTCTCTTTTTTATATGAAATGTAGAAATGTAATGATTAAAAGCAATAATCGCAACGAATAATTCAAAATAACTTTGAGCTCAAATATGTTATGAGTTCTAACAGCTGCTTGATGTCATGCAGGTTCAGTCCGGTTGAAATCGCGTTCCTGAAGGAGTACTGCACCGTGATGAAACCTGTGGTGAAATCCTTAAACATCCTTCAGTCGGAAACCACCACACACATGGGATGGCTGCTGCCAGTGATCTTCCAGCTACAAGCAAAGCTCATCCGACTGGAGACGTCCTCCAAGATGTGTTCACCACTCATCAGAGCAATTCAGGAGGGTATCCAAAAGCGCTTTGGTATGATGATCGAAGACCCTGAACTGATTGCTGCAGCAATCCTTCTGCCAAAGTTCAAGACCACCTGGACTGAACGGGCTGAAGTCATACAAGCAGGTATAATAGTAGTAATTAAATTAATTAATTTGATTTATAAGGGCCTGTCAAAGTTGGATAACATACAAATATTTAAGAATAAGCTTAAGATAAGAACGATAAAAACGTGATTCTACAATAACAACAAAAATAACATAACAGTACAGGGAGAAGTAAAAAAGTATAAAACCAAACTAATTAAAGTGAACTGACACATGGAGGTTTTAGCAGCTGTTTGTGGTATTTTTATAATATAAAAAGTATTCATGAAAAGAGGCTATAAATGTTTGAAAATACATTTTGACATTCAGTTTGTGGTTCTGTGTGTTCGGCACAGGTTTGGTGTATTTGAGACAACACCTAGACCAGATGGCAGAGGCTGAGGTGGAGCAAGTCAGGCAAAATTCATCCGATGAAGATGATTTCTTTGTCTCATTAAAGTCCAAAATGTCACAGGGTACAGGGGAACTAGATGGGTACCTGGCTTGTACATCAGATAAGATAGATCTGCTGAACTCATTTCCACACATCAAAAAACTTTCTCTGAAACTCAACACCGGTCTGCCTGCATCCGCCGCCTGTCAGCGTCTCTTCAGCTGTACTGGACTGCTGTTCACTGAAAAACAAACCAGGATAAACTCGACTAACTTTGAAAATCAACTGTTGCTCAAAATTAACAGGAAGTTCAGAGAGTAGTGCACAAATCAAAGCACTGTAACCAGGGTGTAAAGGAGGGAAGGGTGGATTTAAAAAAAAAAAAAAAAAAAAAAAAAGGTTAACATGTTTGGGTTTTGTCATTTGACCGTTTTGTCTTACATCATGAAGGCTTTACTTGGCTCGTTTTGGGTTTGTATCATAACAGTTCTCTGTATTGTAATAAAACAATGGTATTGTTATATTTATATCCACTTGTCCAGAAGAAACATCTCACTGTCTGCTAACATATAATAAATTAACATTTTCTCTGAGTACATTGTAGATTACAATATTTACAATATTTTGGTATTGTTTCCACAGAGTCTAGCCACAATGGATCATGATCATTTCACTTAAACCCCGTTGCAGCCGTAGTCTGATGGCTGGGGTAAAGAAGTAGAAAGTCGAAGGACGCCGGTTCAAACCTGAACAGTCCTATGTTACTGCCATTGGGCCCTTGAGCGAGGCTTGCTTAACTCTCAATTGATTCGTTCATACTGATAATTTTTAAACATCCACAGCTACACAAATAATTAGTAAGCCTTGTGCTCCACATAAATAATGCTATGAATTAAAATATTATTATACCGGTTTTTGATTTGTGGTCCAGTAAGGAAACAAAAAGTTATTTAATATTTAGTACATCGGCAGAGGGGAAAAAGCATCCAGAATCTCTCTGATGAAGAAGGTGAGGAAGGAAGTTTGGTAAGAGGTTGCGAGGCGGCATCGTGCCAGGAAACTGTTTTAAGTGATCGACAAATAGTGCACATCCCATTTAATATGTATAAATCATATTCTTGTATCTTTTAGTAAGATAATAAAGTATATGTAAAGTAAAAAGTATATTTATAAGTGTATATAAGCAAAGTTGTAATGATGAAATGTTCAAATAGTAATAATAAAGTGATAATATATAATGCAAATAGTTGGTAAATTAAATAACTGAACATATCTGTGCAACATATGTTAGGTAATGTTAGGTTTTGCTGATTTTCATTTAGAGACCAAATGGCTCGTGACATAAAAAGCTGAGAAATGAAAAAGTTTACACAATATTATGTTCTTAAATATTTTTATTCAAAATAAATATCAACACAAAGATAACCATCAATCAACATTGATTTCATAGTAATTGAAGCCAGCAGAAGCTCGCACTCCATCACAAACCATTCTCACCCATTTACTCACATATTTGTACAATATAGGAGTCGTTTCAAGTTCTTCATGTTTTCAGGACAAATTTAAATCATACATTGGTATGCAGCATAAATTGGTCCAGCATAAATGACACAAATGTAAGAACCAGGTGAAAACTGAAAACTGTTTACACTTCTACTATGAACTTTAATGGTCATTTATATAAGTCAACTATAAGCACGCTGGCTTAGTAGTTAACACTGTCACCTGCAAAAAGTTCCGGGTTCGATTCCCGGGTACGGCTTCAAGGTTTTCTGTGTGGATTTGACATTTTCTCCCACAGTCCAAAGAAATGTCCGGTTAATTATAGATACTAAAATTGTCCTGTGTGTGTTGTGCACCCTGTCTGAAACACCAATCATTAAAAGAAACCTGTGTGCATTTCATTTTAAACTAAAGTCAACATATTTCACAGCAAACCAGAGGAAACCGAACGATCCGTTTCAATTACCGGTTCAATCCCTACCACTGTCAAGTTGTTACTGTCGGACTCCTGAGCAAAGGCCCTGAATCCACAATCGCGTTACAAAATCCTGTTCAATCACAATTCTAAGTTGCTTCGAATAAAAGCGACTCCTGAACATGTAGAAATACATTCTGTATTCTATCTGCGGCTCGTTTTATTTGTCACCCAATATTTTCATGTCTTATTCAAACACACAAGAGGACTAATACATGTCATCTAGGCAGGCTATGATGTCCTATGACTTAATACGAGCTTTCATAGTGGGGTTAAAAGCTTATTATTGTGTAGATATGACTTGATGGAGAAGGCTGAGACTGAAACCTGATCCAGGCGGACAGAATAGGACGTTACACCCGCAGCATCAGTCTGTGTCGGTTATAAGCAGCTGTTGGTGCACCTGTTCATTATCTGTTCACTGTGCCAAAGCACATTTCACGTGGACCATCACAGCAAATGTTATAATAACGAAAGTAGCTGGAATAAACAGTCTGATCCAGACATTGCAAGTGTACTTTAAGGATCTTGCGCCATTGATTACGGTGTTTAAAAGGGCTCGGACGAAGGGGCTTCCTTAAAAAACAACATTTAAAAGGACACGTCCAGACTCGTCTGTGTTTAGACTCGTGCTGCTGGTAGTCCTGTCACTGGAATTTAATCTTGGAACACGTCTTTGGTTTGGATCAGCTTGTGCGCCATAACGCGTTCGGTTCATTATATTCGCTCATTGTTTAACACGTGCAAATGTGTCGTTTCATTTACAGTCGTAAATGAACAATAATGCAATAAATACATGTTTCATTTTAAAAGCTAAAGGCTATAGAGATATATTTCGCAGTGGAAGAAGTAGCTCGACTAAACTAAACCGTTTTGCGCATTTTTGGTGTGGATGCGCCTCAACGTAACCACGCCTAATGCATTTAAACAGTAAATGCGCATCGAACCCATCGGGGTGCTTTTCTTTTACTACACAACTTTAATGTCCTGTTTAACATATAAAATAGTTACTAAAAGTGTTTACAATAACATGGAATGAACTGCGTAACCATCAATACGCCACAACTTTGTATTTAAAGTGATACAATGTAATAAAAAATATAGGTATGTGTAAATAATCTATTTGGCAGTTTTAAACTTTGCGTGTTATATTAAAATAGAAAACAAATGTGGTGATATTTCGGGTAATTAAACGTATTAGATGCTTTAATACTTTAATTACATTATTTATGGATATGCACCTGCGTCTTTGGAGAGGTCAGTACACTTTGCACCCTTTAATAAATGCCTTATATTTTGGTGACATTTTCCCCCTAATTATCTTACTTTAATTCAGTATTGTGATCTAAATTTAAACTCACATTTGCCCCTTCAAGTATATTCTGACCCTTTGGTGCCAGTGGCAGTGCCTGGCACTCTCAAAGGCTCTTTATAGACTGTGTGCCTACAGCTTTCTACATAGGCTCAGCTGATTCTCTGTACAGGCTATTTGTCTGTTGGAAGGCTGGAATATTTGAATGTCACTGGGGGAGGACATGTGTAGCTAGATGACCAGGCTTCCCATTAAAAGGCTGCATACATACCATTTGCCTGTAGCAAGTGGAGACATGTGTCCTTGGGGTGCCTAATGGGCCCTTTTTGAATAAATATGACCTTTCAGTGGGTCAGAAAACAGCATGGAGCAATATGAACACCCCTACAAAAAGATCCAACATGGAGGTTTCCCTTGAGCAGGGTATGCTGGGAAGAAGAAGTACAGTCGATATTGGGACTTTGGTGTGGAAGGTAGCTCTCTGATTAGGTAAGATTCCATGTTGGCCACTTGCTTGGCTAACAGTTGGTGGATGGGTTTGTAAACAAGTGATCAAGTTTAGCATGTTAAATATGTTGTATTTGTACTGGATTAAAGAATAAATGCAAATTACTTTATCATAAGGGCAAGGCAGGAAATATAGACAGCCTGCTAGGGGGAGCTATTGCTGAATTTGAAGGGAGGCATGGGATTGTGCTGTGTTGTAAAGTGAATATGGACTTATTTGTGATACTTACAAACTTAAGAATGTTTAACATTGCTTTATAGAAGATTAAAGTAGTTTTTTCTGATGTTGTTTTCTGGGTCTTGAAGCTGCAGTATGTGAGCAGTGCTAACTTTAGCTGCCAGGCTATGATCTGTCATTGAAAGAAAGAAAACTGTTTTAAAAAAGGGAACAGAAAACTGGAAAAGCACTTCAACTGAATTATGGCATGCAAATTATATTCTGAGCCATGTTTTGTGTTACTTTGGTAGGCAAATTTAACATATAAACTCCCCTTGTGTGTATTGACATAAAGATTTAAAGATGGCCGCTCCACACAGAATTGAAAGTAGAAAAGGCTGTTTACTTCCTTGACTCCCACTCAGCTAAGTTTACTAATAGACAATAGAAAACTAGTGGATTCTGAAAGAAATTCTAATAAATAATTAATTACAGATTTGAACTATATATTTGTAAGACTTGTAATACAGTGATGACTTGACTTTACCTAAATGTACCTGTTTAAATTCTCAACCAGACTCAGTTCTCATCCTTGAATTGCACTTGGCAGACCGGTTGTGCTTCAACCCAGTGTGTTTAACTGTTTACCTGCATGATCTGGATAAATCTATTTGTTTACAATACATTATTAATCTTGAACTTGTACTTAATTGATTCTTCCGATAAATGTTTAGGTACTAGAAAGAATGAACTAAATACAACAATATCTACAGTATATATTCAATGAAATGCATTTATCTTTTGTCTGAGGAGGGAGTATTTACCCTTGACAGCCCCTCCCACATAAGAGACTTTAACATGTTTTTAAATTTAAAAAAAATCATCTTTATTTAGTATATAAAATATAAAATGTTCTGGCTCTGTTTGCGATATGATATGTCATATGGAAATCAATTTGATTTAACTTAATTTAATGTATATAAATATTCATAATAAAATATTAACCCTTAACTTACCAGTCATGATTTTCATGATGGATACATAGTCTCTTATAGCAGGGTCTGTGTAATAGGAAAGTCAAAAATTAATTGCAAGTATAAGTCAGGAATAATAATAATAATATAAATGTTATCCTGGTTGCATCCAACTTCTGCAACATAAACACATAGTAAATAATTATTATTATTAAGTTAATTTGAAAGTGATGGCAAGTGGTAATAGAAGTACTGACGTGTATAAGGAAAGGAAGATTAGTAGTAAATAGTAAAACTGTAACATAAATTCTACATTAATATTTTTCACTATGACAAATGACATCCTAAAACTGAGAACTGTTCAGTTTTACTATGATAGTTCGTTGTAATTTGGCCACTCCATATTCAAAAGTAAAAGTTTACTGTAAAAGTCTATTGTAAAAGTTCAAAGTTCTACTGTAAAAGTTTACACAAGATTTTCCTGTGGAGGCATAAATTGTATAGCATTTATTGGGTTGAACTTTAGCACCACCTAGTGGTCACACTGAAAAGTTGTCTCCTTTTTTTAGTGTAACAAAATGTCATTGTTTATCAAATTCTTGGCAAATCCTAGACGAACTGTTCATATTTTGCATGTGCACACACTTTCCATTTACCACATCTCATAGATATAGCACATATGTGGCACTGTGCATTTTTTTGTAGCTAAATTGTTATGGCACATAAAGGGTTAATTATGTCCTGCTGTGTGGTTAGTGTTAGTAAGGGTGAGTGTAGGGAAAATGTAGTATATAAATTTAAAACATGAAAATTACTGCCCCCTATAGCTGGGTTAGCGAATTATGGAGTGAGCTAAATGAGTGGATGCTGTTTTGTTAAATAAAAACACACAAAGTGTGTGTTAGTACGGATTCACTGGACTTTTATTTGGTAGGATTTTAGTGGCATCTATACTTTGGTTACAGTCATAACAGGAAACGGTTCTTCATTACACAAGACCACATCAATCATGGACAATTTACTAATTCCAGTTTATCTCAGTTGTACATTTTTGGACTGTGGGAGGAAACCGGAGCACCCAAAGTTAACCCATGCAGACACATTGAGTACATCCATACTCTAAACAGTAAAGATCTGTGCATCCAACCCAGAACCTTTACAGAATTGATTCACAGTAAACCGGATGAACGTTTAGAAATAGCCAACATTGGATTTGATTTATACATTGATGCTTTACAAAATATATTTTAAATATAATTTAACAGGCAAGAGATTTCAAACACATAGACGTTTAAAGAGCTGAATGCCAAACAGATTTTCTAGTTTAGATTGGATGCAGCTAAAGGTTCTTTAATACTGTAGCATGTTGTGCTTATATATCAGTGTATATATGCTAGTTGATGCATGTTGTTTCGCATAGTTTCTGTACAGAATTATAGACGATGAATAACATTGAATGATGGTGTTTGTTTAATGTGATGTTAC
This sequence comes from Ammoglanis amapaensis, assembly GCA_028566735.1. Classification (NCBI taxonomy): domain Eukaryota; kingdom Metazoa; phylum Chordata; class Actinopteri; order Siluriformes; family Trichomycteridae; genus Ammoglanis; species Ammoglanis amapaensis. The sequence continues at coordinate 2,350,857 of JAOUQU010000017.1, read as the reverse complement.
AGGAATTATTTGGATTTCATAAATGGCTTCTTCTATGGAAATTCATTTAACATTTTCTGGCATCTCATCTCTCACCATTTACGTAAATGGTCACACCCTGAAGCTATTTTGTCCTCCTTCCAAAAGACAAAAATGTTTTCAATAGTTCTAATAAAATTCCAGAGAATTTCTTGTGCAGACTTTGTCGCATTATAAATATCTTAAATACTAAAGGTTCAGATGGGTTAAAGATTTACTTTCTGGATGGATAGTCTGCTGGATAGTTTTATTTTATTTCTATACGGAAATAGACATTTTATACGCCCCTTATCTGTTTACTGTTTACAATTCCTGTTAACTGAGAAGAGAGTTATCTTAGGTTTCCTGTCTATAGACGTTGCATTAAAACAGCAAAGAAAAAATCAAAAGCTATAATTGTAAACTGGGCATTGATTAACTGTAATTACCTAATGTGTCATTGACTTTCCCACTTATTATAAAGTGATCTACATCTATCATCATCTACAATGAAGGACTTGAAATCACAAGCCTTTACATTCTCAACAAAACTTTTTTTTTTCGTTGCTTTATGCAACAATAACGGTTAAGAAAATATTAAGCAGTTTTTAAATGTCAAATTGTTGCATTTAGTCATTTAAAGGCTTTGAAATCTTTTTTATTGAAAGTTACTTACAATATTGAGACACTACACTGTCTACGCAAAGAATTAAGAGGGTCTTGCTCAGGTGTCCAACAGACACGATTCTGATTTCTTTGTTGATGAAACTGCAGCAGTGCAAGAGAGAAACTGATCTATCGAGAGAATCGATTCCCATGTCGATACTGGTGGTTTTGACTTTTGGATCAATACTCCCACCATTGGTCCCTGACTGATTATTTATTTTATTGTTTATGTTTCATCGTAGTGGTATTTTACTATTCAATTTTAAATTGTCAGTGCAATATATTGTCACTACAATGTAATGCAGGCAAGGTTTTAGTATCGTGGAAAGGGAGTGGAAATGATTATAGATTAGATGAGGCTTTAAAACTTCAAATCAGAAACAAATGTATGTTGTTCCAACTGTATCATCATTTCTGATATGAAATTCAATTGAATCTTAAAGTACCTTAAATGAATCGTCTCCAATTATCCAGTAATCTCCATATATTAAAACTATATAGTGGTATACAAATGATATAGTGGAAATTTACTTTTAAGGCAAGTTGTGTAATTTATGAAAGAAAAAAAAATCATTTTCTCAAAATATTCTTATAGTCTTCGATAAAATCGAATGGTATCTTTAAAGAGACAACAAAAATAAATATACTAGTCCATGAATCACTTTTTCATCATGAAGTAACACCTGACATTGTTTAATATGAACACGGCTTTGTTTTCACTCTCTCTTACATCTGTTTAAATGGCAGCTGAAAAGAATTACGTTTCATCGAGAGCAACTGCACGGGTCGTGTAGCTGTTCATCACGATTACAAACCACATCCCTCCCCTGTCCTTCACGCTGTTCATTCAATTGTGACATTTTTCTCTATTCTACGCGGCAGCTGATCTGGAAATTCTAGTTCGTCTTAATTCGGCCTGATCACCTCAACCAACAATGGAATCCATTTCCTGTTTTTATTATCCTCCAGTCATGGTTAGTTTGTGTATTATTGCTTTTGTTGAGTGAATGCGTAGTTCCAAGTCCCTCCCATCCCAACATGGAGGCGCATGGCAGCCATTTTCTGAGCTATTACAAGGGATTGTGGAGTGGCTGCATTTTTCTTTCCTCCTCCCCCATCCCCAACCCAGTATGCATTGCTCAGATGTGAGTCACTCCCTCATTCTGCCCATATATGGCACACAGGCCGGGGCGGTCTCTCAGTCCGAGAGTGGCTTCCTACATGAAAAACACAGCAGCACCATTAGGAAGGGAACAGCTACAGACAAAACACAGGTAAGATCTTTAGTCGGGGTCTCATTCCTTTACCTCTAGTATGTTTTACTAAGTATGCCTGTCGCCGTGTCGTTTCACGTAGAACTTACAACATGACAGTAGATTTAACCTTGTTTTCTTTTTAAGCTAATCAGGTTAGCCTGACGCCGCACAAAGCGTCCTTGTGTTTTGCAATTTAATGTTACATCACTAATTTTGTCCAGAACAGTTTTCCCAATTTCCCAATTAAGCAGTGGCTTAATATAGATTTGGTTTGGGTTATAGTGCAAGATACGGTTGATTGATTGAAAACTGGTTATCTCGACACTTGCTGTTTGTTTTCATTTGCAGAATAGTGAAAAGCAGTTGCCTCTGGTGAAAAAGTACTAAACCCTAAACTTGTTTACATTTGATCGGAACTCTCTGAAATCTCTTTTTTTTTTACTCAGGAAATTATAGTTCAATCTGATCTGTTTAAACGATCACCACAATTCACACAATCTGTTTCATAGAACGCTACACCATGGATTTCTTTGCTCTAGGGTTTCAGAACTGGACAGCTACCCGTTATTGGGTTGGGGGGGGTTGTTGTAAAGATATTTTGGAACACACACACACTGTGCTTGGATCATACAGGATTTAAACTGAAATTAAAACAGTGAGTGCAGATACTTATAGAGATAATGTGTACGATTTCGACTTTGGAGGCAGGAGTCACCTTAATGTAAATTTTCGAGAAAATGTCATTTAAAGTTCTAGTTCTAGTCAATATTTTTATAGCCAATTTAACAGCAATAAATATGATTTATCTGTATTTTGTAACGTATTATTATTACATATTAGCATTTATTTATCTTTAAATCTTTTAAGCTGCTTTTATTTACTACTACAATATTTTTCTCTCCAGGACCAAAGGGTATCTGCACTAAAGGCCAGTGACCCCCATCCATGGCAGACAAGGAGCAGATCAAACAGACGGCAGTGAAGGTGCTGGGTTATGTGGAGAAAGTTTCTTCTTTCGCCTCCTCTATTGATCCACTGTTTGGCATCGTCACCTCACTGGTTGGTGTGGTGAGGAAAGGTCTGGTGGAGGATGAGAATCAAGAACTGAACAAAGACTTCAAGCAGATCCATGAAAAGCTGGAGAGTATCTCTGAGAAGAACAGACAGACGCTATGCCTGATCCACATGGACGAGGTCAATGAAACATTTGGCAAGTACGAAGAGTATATAAAGCATCAGTACAACGCCTTGAACACCATGGTGGAGAGGGTCAGGATGGACCCTGACAAAAGCCTCCAGTATGTAAAAGATTTTGAGAAGATTTACGAAAGAGACAAGAGCGATCTGAGCTTGGGCGTGTTTTATAATGGTGTCATGGGCAACTATCAATTTGGAAAGTCACTGCTGGATGTTTACTTTGATCGCTACGGCAAGGACAAAAGTATTATGGAGGCCAAGTGTTCTCACCTGGCTCATCTTTTTCAGATCGGCCTCATGGCACTCATGGCGTACTGTGTCGTCACAGAGGATGATGAAGATGAGATTAAGGAGAAATGGAACAAACGAGTCCAGGACATTCAGGAAAAGATGCAAGATGTGCTGGAAAAGTGTGATTCAAATGCACTCTAAAGCTGTTAAATGTCATTGTCCTGTGATGCATCATGGGAAATCAATCAACAAAAATCTAATGGGCTTAAATGAGAGATAGGAAAACTATTTTTTTCTTGCATGCAGCTGTGTTTTTCTTTGTGATTTAAATAAGCACTTAATTCTGAACTCTATATTCTGAATTGTTTTACAATATTACATTCTACTGCGAATCATTGTGATGCTGAATGTAAAGCTATAAAGTCTTGCACCAAATATGTGTGTATATATAATGCTGCTCATGATATCTAAAATGCTGATGTTTTGCTAAATCTGTACACCAAAATGTTTGACTTATTTGCACAAAATAAATATTTGCTTTTCCCCACATTGGTTACTTACTGTCTATTATTTACTCTTATTGTTCAGATTCCATACATATATACTTTTTATAAAATCTTGTAAACCTGAAACATCAGAAGTATTTAAAATCATTTTCTTTTTGGACAAAATTGATGCATGGTCATTGTAAATACTACGTTGTTCACTTTTCGTTGCTCAGCAATATGCAAACCAAAGTGTTTTGCATTTTGTAGGTTCCCATTGTTGTAGGCATTCTGAAAGACTAAATCCTAACCGGACCACTCTACAACACCTGAACCTAGTCTAGTCTAGTATATTATTCACTAATGTTAAATGTAGCTACAGTTGAAGCCATAACACTTGTATTCGGTTTCTTAAACACGATGTACAACAGGTCTGTCGTGGTTTCCATTGTACTTTATAATCTCTAGTTTACGTTTAGATTTAAAATACTTTTTCACCGCTGTGCTTTAACACTCAGCCAAATGAATCCTCCACATTAAACCCAATCTGTGCAGAACGCATATACGCACAATAGTGAACACACAATAGGGGGCAGAAGTGAACATATGCCCAGTGCTGTGGGCAGTCTTAACCACGGTTCTTAAGAGCATTTGTCGACTCTTGAGAATCGAACCCGGCAGCCTTTCATCAATTACAAGTCTAATTTTATATAATGATTAGCATCAGGACACATCTGTCCCATAAAACAATAATTATTCCTAAATAGTGTTTTATTAGTGTAAATAATTTCAAATGCAAACCACCATGTCAGGCCCGTACAATTGTGTTAACATTAAACCTTAAATCCTGGCATATTCTGTCATATAATCAGCTTTTGAAGTTCTATTTTGCTGTTTGTATA
>JAOUQU010000017.1:2296716-2316758 GCA_028566735.1 Ammoglanis amapaensis | reverse complement strand
ACTATTAGTCGATTAGTTGAAGTAAATGACGACCACTGGTCGACCAACAAAATCCTTGGTTGTGGACAGCCCTAGTGATTACACATATACACACATACAATAAAATTATTGCGCCACATATCCCAACTTGCACACAGTACGTCACAACTATGATACCGGATAGATCTTTATGAAAACCCTAATTGGCTACCGTGATACAAAATTGGAATTGTTATCATTGCCAACATTCAAGCGTCGAGAGTATTCAGGAGTATTCATAGTTCTTGAGATCTTGCCTAGGGATCCCAATTTCCCATCACTTGCCCATTTTTTAAATTTAAGCAGTAATTATTTCCAGGTTGATAGGCCTTGTTGTAAAACATTTTATAGCCTCCTGTTTTTTGTGACGGTGTTTTTAAAGTAGCCAGCGGTTAACTGTAGCTCATTTTAACTCTCCGTGCCCATTAGCAAACAATAATTGAGGTAAACAATAGAAAAGAGAATGACCCAACGTTTGAAAGATGCTACGCTACAGAAATCCGTGATAGCTAACTGGTTTCCCTATTTATTTAACATTCACTAAACATGGCGTTGTCTTGTGGTCAAACGAATTTAATAAGCATCATAATTGCATCCTGATAACAAAATAAACACTTTCCTGTCTCCAATATTACTTGGCATCCTTCATTACTTCATTACCACCTACACCGTTCAGATAAATAATCGAGTGTTCGTTTTAGCACAGCTGGGTGTATATAAACAATGTAGGAGTTAATTAATCACCAGGGTTTTGATGTAGAGCAATGCTATAATTCATTACCATAGGCTGTTTGAAATGCATTCCGAATTGTAAAGGACACAGTGTGAAGCAGCACCGTGAAAGAGAGATTTATTCTAACCAGGTCACGTTAAATCTCAAAAGGCTCAAGGTATTAGGCCATAGCCAAATTCATCCCGAAGGCTGTCTCGCTGATATGAGGGCCCGGTTTCTAGAGAAGCCGAAATGTTGCCTTTAGGCATGTGATTAAAGTACCGGGTGTCCATAAATAAATGGACCGACCTTCTCGTGAAATTGCCTGAAAATTGGTGGCGTTATTAAAATCCATTTTACCGTTTCTGAGGTCAAGCTGTATTATCTTACACCTGTCAGAGGTGATTCTGGAGACCATATGGTATTCCAGCTAAATATTTAAGGCTATTTTTTATCATTCATTTTTTCTATCCAACTTAGTATGAATGGTGTAACTACAGCTGTGTGGGTTACTCATGCCATTGGCACCAACAAAGCATGATAACACGACAGAATTGGTAGAACATAGGGGGAAAAACAGAGAGTGGGCTTATTCTTCTTTGTCCTGGCAGATGTTCTGGAGTCTTGCTGAAAGGCCTACGGACCTCAGAATCGAATTAAACGCAGGAGTAACTGTGTGAGGGCTAAAGTGCATCTGAACCAGGGGGTCATTCATGTTTCAGAAACATGTGGGTTTAATGAAGTGTTAAGGGATTAATGGTCAGGGGATTTTATATTGTTTTTTGGTCTTTGCTTTGTAGGCCGAGAGAATTTTCCAGATTATGTCTTACATCGTCTGCTGTAGTCAATCATCCACTACTGACCCGGCAATTAGTCAATACAGACTCGCTGGCTGGTCCTATTAGTCAAATACTTCCAGATTGCCAATGTTAAACACTTTCCTTGTGTATAAACTGGTATATAAACTAACAAGTACATACTAGTAAAATTTAATGGCACCCTTCCCTGTCCTATAACTATGCCTTTGGCGTTTGTTATATTACCCAAACTTTATATAAGGCTCCATTTAAAGAATGAGGAAATTTGTGCTGTGGTATAAAATACCTAAACAGTTATTTACTCGTATATTATGCATCCAGGAATCTGTGCCTTATTATTTTATTTATAGTGCAAACGCAGTAATTTATGCAATCCATCCGTTTCTTTGCCTTTACAGAGACTAGCAATTACGTCTAAAGGTCAACACACTCGACGTCCATTGTAAGGGTCATTAATTCATGAAAACAACAACATGTAAAACATTTCTCTTATAGACATGCCCCAACGGCATTTGTCTTCATTACTCGAAACATAAAATGTTAAGTTTTACATGACTCTATTAAACACAATCAAGATTTAGAATTTTCAGAATGACCCCCCCAATATATTAATATATATATATGAGGGCGGCACGGTGGCTGAGTGGTTCAGCACTGTCGCCTCACAGCAAAAGGTCCCGGGTTCGATCCCCGGGTTGGGCTGTGGACTTTCTGTGCGGAGTTTGCATGTTCTCCCCGTGTCAGCGTGGGTTTCCTCCGGGTACTTTGGTTTCCTCTCACAGTCCAAAAACATGCACTAGGTTGATCGGAAATGTATAAATTGTCCCGTAGTCATACACAAGACCTCTGTAGAGATACAGGGTTGGGGAAAGACCTGGCAACCTACCCCATAAAATGTAATTGCCGAGATACTCTGGGGATCGGTAGCGGTCCACAGAGTAACCCAGGGTCGAAGTCGACTGAAGGGTAAAATATATATATATGAAAAGTCAACACTTCCAAGAATGTGCGAACCGTGACTGACTACAAGTCCAAATCTTTGCTAGAAAACATAAAACAACAGTAAAGTAAAGCAAATAAAAGAAACAATACCATAAAACTACACTGATATTGATAATAGCATCATGTACAAGCTACAGATCACCAGGATAACCCGTGACATTAGAGGGATTATGGGTACTGACCCCAACTGGTTTGGCAAGGTTGTTTAATGTTGACATCTGCTGGACAAATAGAGTAACTTATATTTTTTATTAAGGGAAAACCTGAAATATGATTTATAAATCTAGTAAAGTACAATGTATAATTTAGTCCGCTGGGTATCCAACCCATTCTATTTTTTCTTCGTTTTACTACGTTTTCTGACACATTTTAAGAAATGATGTTAAAAATAAAATGTTAAACCAGGTTAGAACGTTTTTGTGAGGTACAGTTTACTAAATAGCTTAGTAGAAGAATTCAGTTTGACATAAAGACATGTAAAGAGCCAAGATGGCCTCCAGTTCATGAGGAGAAACATTAATTAATGGCAAAATAATGGATTTGATTCCAAATATTATAATTTAATGATTTAAATTCAAGCTTAGTTTCTAGAAGATGAGCTAGCATAAAAGTGGCTAGGTCTGTCATGCTACGCTATCATGCTATCAGCTTCTACTTTATGCTATGATTGTGTACATGACCCAGGCCGCGGTGCTGCAGTTCCTCAAGCGAATAAAGTCATTTTTTTATGTTTTCAGGTTTTATTTTTATTTTCTAAATACCCATTTTAAATAATAATAGTCGTATAAATGGACAGATATAGACGTAATGTGAGGAAACGGCTTGTTTGTCCATCCATCCATTATCTAGCTTTACCACTGCTTAATCCTATTACTTAGTGTCATGGTGGCACACACACTGCCCAAATACACTAAAAACCTGAACAGGTCACGGGTCTGTTGCAGCATACACACACACACACACACACACACACACACAATGATCTCCAATGAACCTAACTTTAAGCATGTATTTGGACTGTGGGAGGAAGCCCACACAAACATGCTGAGAACATTTTAACCTGGAATCGAACCCGGGACTTCTTGCCGTGATTCAACTACGCTAAACACTAAACCACCGTGCCGCCTTCGCCTAGCAAATGCTTTGCTAATTGAAAACATAAATATTGTAATTCATTTTTAATTTCTACACTGAAATAATTCATATATCTGATTAGTTGGCATTCTCAAATTGGATTTCAAATGGTATCAAGTGTACCGACAGCCTTTTAATGCTGATTTTTCCCATGTTGTAAATGAGTTTGACACCCCCTGGTCTTGCTAGACGATTGCAGAAACAAGAGCCTTCGAGACATAAGAGCTGCTACCGGTCAGTCAAGATTGATTTCACATCAAGCATCATGATCACGCCTTATAGGAGTATAAGAATAAATGACACACCGCATTCCAACCTTAAATTATTTTCCCTTTGTTAAGTAAATGAAATCAAAGGTTAAGGGGGATGTTTGATTCAATTCCCAATGTAATTCAGCACAAATTTATTACCTCTTTGCCCTTTACTGATTGTGCAAAGCGTGAACGCTACACAACGCTACACACCTGTACACCCACTCGTTCATGTAATTATTAATCAGTACAGCGCATGAAAATCACACAGACACAGCTCAAGAGCTTCAGTTACCCTTCAGATTTAACATTAGGATCTAAAACAAACACGAATGGCACGGTGGTGCGAAACGAAGCTGATCTGAATGTGAAAGTTCTTCGTTTCCTGGAAATTTTCTTTGTACCAAAAAAGAGAGCACAAAAAAATCGGTAAAAATTCAGTAAGTGGTATTTTTGCAGGCAGAAACGGCGTATCGATGAAAAAAGGGTCAAAGGAAAATGTCCAGACTGATTTGAGTCGATGGGAATGCTACGGAAACTCAAATTACCACTTCTTACGATGGTGGTGAGAGGAAAATCAATAGAGGTCCAACCTTGAGGCAGATGGGCTACAATTCCGAAAAACCAAAATTGGGTTTCACCCAAAAACCAGTTTTGATAAATCTTCTGCAGCTTCTGTCTCAACATGCAGATAAATGGTTTGTCTGATTCTGTGGACCAGACCTGTGGTAATGTGATTATTGTGTAATGGAAAACATGGTCAGTGGTGTGTTGGTCCCCCCTTTTGCTTCAACATCACATATAAAATATAATGTTTTTTTTTTCTTTTTATAATTCACTTTAGATGTTCGAATGGTCCGTTGCAGCTTGTTTAGGTTCATATTGCGGTACATGAACAAGTTCTAAAATATCTGTGTTATTTATTCATTGCTCTACTATTAGGAACATCAGTTATAATAACTACAAAAATATATCAAATCTGATATATATGTGTCGTCTCACATTGTCCCACAGAAAATATTGAAATACTGGAGACTGGTCAGTCAGGCATGCGTGTAGACCTCGTGTTCTACTACGATCAGAGTCAGCGTGTAAAAGTCTCTTGCCTCCATTTGAGTGTAAAATCCTGGGTGTCTGAAAAGAAGACATCTTGACAGGAAGTCTGTGCCCTTTTCATTTGAAGAATTGCTTTTTCAGCGTTTTTCTATTATAAAGAGGAGTGGCGTGATTGGAAAGTTAAGGCCCGAAGTAATCTGCTTTCAAAGCCAACTCGCAAGGTCAATCAGCCATCAGAGTAATACTTTGGACTTGATCCCACAGAATCTCAAATATTGGTGCTGGTTTCCTATATAGAGTCCCTCTCCGCCCTTGACTTTTGCTGCACCTATTTTAGACGGCATATTCATTAATCATCAGGAAGTATTTTAAGGTAGTCTGTAGAGATACTGTATATTATATATTACATTTTTATAGACTGTAGACTTGTTGAATACAGACTTCTACAAAAATATGTCCGAAGTGGGTCCAAATCCACCCTGAACATACATCCTGGCGGTCTTGCCTTGGCTAGGTGTCTTTAGGACCATTCGTGGTCTGGTTATATTTGGATTTTAGGAGGAAACCAGAACTCCATGGAGATTCCATGGACATGCCTTTTGCTTAGAGATTAAACCCGGAACCTTCTTGATGTGAGGCCATTAATCATGCTGGCCAACCAACCAAGCCTCAAAATACTTGATAATATTTAATACTTTATTTCGATAATAAACGTGTATTTAGCGAAATGTCATTAAAACAGTTGCGAACAGCTACTTAGATCAAACCTTCGCGCCCTGACATTTCTGTGGCGCTCATAGCCGATGTAATGACTTCACAAACACGAGGTACGAGAGTCTGTTGGAATCGGTTCACGGCTCGTCGCGGCTCTGAGCAATCCCGACACTTGCTTTCTCGCCGTATCAAACGGCACCTATGCTGTCCATCACTGGAGTATCGACCTAGTACTTTTGTTCCCCTTTACCATTACAATCCATTTGCTGTGGAAAACAAGACTGTACGTTCGTTCTATAGTTCTATTAGCGATTTGTGAGATAAAAGGCCTCTCGCCTTCCCCTAAGGCATTCACTCCACCAGGGGTATAAAACTGTACCCCCGGAACACATCACCGACCGGCAGACGTGTGAACGTTAGGAAAACTGTAAGCGCCGTCAGCGACTTAAAGGATACTACAGTCGCCGCGATCTGTCAGCACAATGGACCGTTAAACTGCATAATGGCCCCATGTCATAAATGAGAAGCCTTGCGAGTCATGTGTCTGCGACGGATAATAGCAATACGGGGGAATCTAACTCGGGTCCTTGATTTGTTTTTATTTTCCTCCAGCCGCTTGGACCGCCGAGGCTGAAATTTATACGCCGGCAGCAAACGAGATTATGCGAACCGCAATGGCCGAACGACCAATCCGCTCATCGTGGACGCTTTTATGCTGATAATTTTATGCTTGTAATTGCAGTGCTATCATATTGATGTTGCGCCGTGATGGAAAGAGGACCTATAAAGTAGAACCCCAAGGAATTGACCATGTGCGATAATGCTTTATGTACAGTATGGCCTAAAGTCTGGACAATGTTTGTAATCATGTTTTTTTTTTAAAAACCCAGAGGGGATAAGAGCCCAAGTGGAGCAGCGGGGTTTTCATGATTGGCTATGATGATCCCTAACTGGAAGGAAATGAAGATGCTCCCTACCCCAGTTATTCCTAACCACTATCCGGAGCCATACTGACTGCATTCACAGAGCAAACATGACCATCAAGATGTTTTTACAAATGCTCCACTGATCAATCATTGGATCAAGGTATTTCATGAATGTCCCGGTCATGAATCATGAGGACCAATGAAGCTTCCTTTCTACCGATTTAAGACCCTGATTTATAGATTATGGGCTTGGGACTAATATCCAGATTACCTGGGTTAGGTTCTGGTGGGTCCTCATAGCAGTCTGCAGTACATACAACTGCTTTAGGGTATGAGGGAAAGGATTCATAGAGCAAACACAACCATCAACCAATAGATTCCAGTAGATGCTCTATTGAGGAGTCAGGGGGTCACGGTAATACTTGTAGGTCTCACTTTTAATTCTTTAAGCTTCTTTTCTACCAATTTTTCAGCTATTATATTTGTCTAATGTTTTATCATCAAACGAGTCTTTGTACAGTTTGTAATCCAGTAACCATTGGCAGATCCAATATTTACATCTACATCTTCTCCCTAATTGAATAAAGGAACTAAATAAATAAGTCATATGACATGTCTCATGGTCTTGCTGGAAGATCCCATCCGACCCAGAAAATGTTTGTAGAATGTAAGTAAAATGCAAGGACTTATTTATGCCCAAATCGTTTGAGAGTGCATTGAAAAGTAGGACAATGAATATTGTGACAAAAGGTACCCAGTTTAGGGTATGATCCTTTACTATGGTCACTGTATCGTACAAATTGTGGCCTCACAGCTTGGAAATGGGTTCATTATTCCATTCCATTATTGCGTCTGCTCTTTGGAAGAATACAATCTCCCAAATGCCAAGACTGTAAAGTGCCAGGAGCAGTACTAATGCATTTTAGTGTCCTTATGGATGTTCCGTGCTTGCCAAAGGTAGCATTTAACTCCTGACCAGATATTCTCACTACCTATTTTACCGTCTTCCGACGAGGCTCTTTCACTATCTTTCAGGTGTTACTAAGGTGTCAAAGACAACAGGAGTGTCACTCGCCAACAGTCGAGACTCTGACAGTCCATTAAACTCAGTCACTTCTTACTGGCATTACAGACAACGTGTGGAGAGAAAGTAGTAACAAAGGATTTTTTATTTAAAGGCTGCGAGAGTCGGGTTCTACTGTCTAATTGGTGACGCAGCCACGTTCGTTGACAGAAACGCTGGTGTTATTTAACCGCCGTTAATTTGTGAATTTTAAGCAGTTCGTTTAAAATGCTCTGAAAAGTATAATTAAATTCCTAACAATGTAAATCAGCGAGCTGTGAATATGACGGTTAATTAAACAGACAGCTTTCCTGCCAGAGTACATTTCAGCATACTCAGAGAAGCACATCAGACACAGACAGAGGAAAAAAAACCATCTTCTTAAGTATTGCATAAGATCAACACACAAACCCAAACAATACAAGCATATTTAGAGTTCGACTACCCCCATCTCACTCCCCTTTGAATAACAAACAATACCACACTGGTCTTCGTAAGAAGGCCCAGGGGGGTTGATTCTCAAGAAGTACTTTGAACTCAGGTTCTCCAACCAAGATCAACTCACAATCCCAATACAAACATTTTTAGTATTTAGTTCAACGCCCCCCTCTTACTCCAAAACCAATCACGTTCTGGTCTTATTAACTGGTTTGGTGCCACGACGGCTTTTTGAACGTTGGTGTTTAGTAGCGCGGCCCGCAACCATTTCTGCACCACAATCTACTGTCATATAAGATAGAATTTCAATTACCTGTGGGGAATTTAAAAATGTAAAAACATGAATAGATGTCGAGCACAGTTGTAGTGAACCAACACACAATTCCACGAATTAAGTATGCATTGGCGACGGTCTGTATTGCACAGAATGAAGAAAGCAAATAGTAGTAACAAGATGGCGGAGTGTGCTTGTTTTTATCCAAAGCACATTACTTGACTATTGGTGACTATAAAAATAAATGTGCTTATCGCATAAATGCATAATTTGAATGTTCATTGAATAAATGCATATAATCAACTAGGGGTTATAGGCCTTGCTCAGGAGCCCAACATTAGAAACTTGGTAGAAAGGAAGATGCTTGGATCAACAACTTGTTGACCACTATTACAGTATTTAAACCACTGAGCTACCCAGAAAGAACCTTGGTCTATGGGGGGCAGGTAATCTATTTCTCTCTGCTGTGGGGAGCAAGTTCTCCACATCATGAATGCAATGAGACTAGATAACAGAGCTGCTCTCTGATCCCCGTTCACCCCATTCCTCTGCAGTCGTGCTAATACATCCTATATATGCACACTGGGTGCAATAAACGTTGATCACAGCTTCTACAGCCTTATAAACAATTGCAAAGCGCTTATTGTATGAAAAAAAAAACACATTTCTTTTCCAGCTGGATCATCATCCGCTCACACAGCTATCGGAGGAGTCATGCTGAGAGATAATTGGCTCGGTTCAGAAAAAATAAAAGATGGATCTTTCAGGTCGGCTGGCGTTCGGGTTCGATACTGTCCGTTCTGTCTATTGATCTTCAGGTAGTACTGGTAAATTCTGATAGGCTGAATCTATAATGCATGTAATATATGTATGTGCATAATGCATGGAGTTTCTGACGGCTTTTTACTTTTTAGTACGCTTTATACTAAACATATAACAAAAAGGTTTAGAACTAGGCACTATACTATTTTTTTACCTGTTTCTAGTCGTACCCGACCCTTGGATGCTCTCCAGACTGTTACTGAACCCCCCCCCACACACACACACACACAGTTCTTCTGCAGTGTTTATACAGAGTAGGTTGCAGGTCTTTCTCCAACCAACATATATAGTATGGTTGCTCTTGGGAACTGTGTGTATCTATGCGACAATTTCACATCTCCAGTCAACCTACTGCATGGTTTTGGTTTGTTGGTGGAAACCGTAGTACCCTGAGTAAACCCACACAGAAAGACTACTTTCAGTGAGATGACAGTACTAAACAATAAGCCATTGAGCAGCACTTATTATTATACTATAATATACTGTACTATACTACACATCCATTTGATTTCATTATTGTTTACTATTATTTATACATTTTCTTCCATTTCTGGGGACAACATTAGCTTGATCCGCAGTTTATTCTCTCATTTTATCCATATTTCTGATACCACCCAGCCGACACAAGCAATGCGTCTTAGTCTTTGTGCTTTACAAGATGTACCATAATGTTTCGTCCATACAAGGTTATTTGATTATTATTATTTTTCTCTCCAACCCATTTTTTTCCAGCTTTCTCTCTGACCCATTTTCTTTCTTTACAGAATAAAATAGAGAGCTGCAGATACTGTGGATTTAGAAAATATTCATACTCCTTGACCTCGAAAGAATGTTCATTTTAGCCGACAGTATACACGTAAACATCGAATGTCTGGGAAAATAGGGATGCTTTTCCAAACCTAGTTACATTGTCCTTCTGAAAGATTCCATCCCACCCAACGAAGATAATCGGCAACCATGGGATGAATTAATACCCACATTGTTCCAATACCCACAAAAAGTGACTGTAGCTAAAACGTTCTCTTGTTCATCCGAGTAACTTCGGAGTAAATCTGAGCTGATGGTGCTTTATAAAACCACCAACTTCCAATGCCATGATAGGAGAAAGACAACAATGATGCACTATGGAATGATTCAGGAATCGATCCACATGAGGCCCAATTCAAATCGATGCTGCTGTTTGATGACAATATATTTAAACAACTGAGGGCGCTGCCCAAATTCACCAAGTTGCAAATTTGGGCTTCATCCTAAATTGTTTATACTTACTTCAGGAATAGAAGGACGTTCATTAGTTAGATGAACCAATTATAATCACATGTTCTCCCGGTGTCCGTGTGAGTTTACTCCCGGTACTCGAGTTTTCTCACACAGTCCAAAAACAATGCGATAAGGCAAATTGAAAAGCAAAACATCCACGACAGTGTTCGATGTGACTTGTGTATCGTTTGAAACTTTGTGTGATGAATGGTTGAGTGTTCCTTGTTAAACTGGGGGTTTAAAACATGACGTTAAAATGCTTAATAAATAAATAAATAATAGGAGAATCGTATTAAGAAGACAGTATTGTGAATTGCATCATGTGTACTAGTATAGTATAGTTATACCGCTAAACCGACACACATGACCATTGGTAGTCATAGTGACTTATGGAAATTGTAATATGGACCTGACGACCAGTTCCATTGTGTGATCTTTTAGGTCTGGTCAGTCTCTATGGTGACGTATCTCCACACCAGACGTATGTCCATACGAACTGATTCATCTACAAGCTTTACACGGTTTCATTCGTGGGCTTTATCTGATGTTTCATGGCAGATCTATGTGCTTTGACGTGCTGTGCTTTGACCGCGCTACTCAAGGACATTTGGATACTTACCCTGGCGCTCGTGCATACGCTCCAGAGGAGACTCATCCTCACAGATCTTCCTGTAATTGGCCGCATTTATACGTTCTTCAGTTCTCACCAGTTCCTCTGTTCTCGCTGCTGTGAAACACCCCCATATCATGAGGCCGCCACGAGCTTGCTGTTCTAGGCAAACAGTTTTGTTTTCACCTCATTAGACTGGAGATTCTTTTTTTTTTGGGGGGGGGGGTTCTTCGTCAGAGTCCTTCACATGCCATTTAGCAAACCTCACACTCCGGCTTTTATCCTGCCGGCTTTATGGATTATTGTTGTCCAGTCGGTTCTTCGAATTCTTTTTTTACCTTTTGCCCTAATTTGGTTAGAGAATCGTCTCTCCAAAGGGTTCAAGACCGTTCCAATATTGAGGTGACATTGGTCCTGAAATCTTTAAATACGTAGCTAAAGCTTTATAGCGTTCTTTTCCCGTTTTGCACGGTGCTATCTCATGGTCCTTGTAGATCTACGTCCAGTCAACAGTGGATGCATAACAGCTGCAATGCGTAACTCAAGAAGGAAGTCACGTTTCCTCTAAGTACTACTTTGGCCCCCCTAATTCTCAATACTTGACAATTAAGACAATTAAGCATCTGTGGGAACACTGTGATGGCCATGTGGTCTCTTTCCTAGATGTGTCATCAACTACAATCATCACGGCTCGTTATTAGTGGTCACAGACATCTTCTACATCTTGCTCGTGACAATGACACCAAGCGTCAATACAATTGAAAATTACATTCTCTAATTTTGTCAAACCAGTACATGATTCTCCTCCGAGTGCACTTTTTTTTTACCATCATTCTTTTCACTCCTGGGAAAGACCTCGGAAAAAACAAACATTGACTTTAGAAGGAGGCAAAACTGGTAAAAACACCCTAGAGGAAAAGACTCAAAGAGTATTTTTCATTCTCTCATTGTGGATTCAGGGAGTTCTTATAGTGCGGATTATTTACAGTACGTTCTCAGTCTAGTGCTATCTGGCAGCGTCCACCGCTAAAAACAGCTAATCGAAACGGAGGTAAATCATGTGGGTGAGACAATACAAAGCCACTCAGAAAATAAAACGGAACTAGAGATCACTTAAAGATAGCGCACCGACTGTCCAGACCGAGACACTAGAATCCCGTTAAGCTCTTTGCAGAAGGCTGTATAGGATACTATAAACTTAGGAAGACCTGAAACGCATCGTTGCTTGGGATATTTCGTGCAGCAAGTGAACATTTTATCCTCACGGCTGATGTAAGAAGAAATATAGACAAACCTACTGATATTGATATTACATTTCTATTAACAGCAATTAGCAGATGCTTTTATCCAAACTGACTAACACAACAAAAACACTAACTTTTAAGCAATTTAGGGTCTTGCTCAAAGGTCCAACAGTGGCAACTTGGTGGTAGTAACCACTAACCCATCACGGTACATTGGATCGATTTGTGATGGTGAGATAAACGGGTGTAACAAGTTAGGGAACAGTGGTGAACTGGGAATAGGTTTCTTGGCGCCTGTGTGGTTCGATCCAACAGATAAGCTACTGTAGCACAAATTGCTAAAGAATATAAATGCTAGTTCTGTTAGAGAGGTGCTTGAATGTTACGCCACTGACTTTAAGGGCAACAGTCTTTAATCTTCAGTCCAGAGGGGTTCTAAGGTCTTGATTATAAGGCTTGATGTCGCTGTCTTGCATGTAGCAGCTATATTACTGCTTTATATGCAACAAACGTTTCTTTCACGTTCATATCAAAAACTGAATTAATTTATTCATTAAGTCATCATGTTCGTTAGATCAGAACATAGAAACCGGCTTTAGCCACCTATTATCATGTCACCAGTTCTTCCTCTGTTCCTTCTATGACCCATATTTGATAGATTTTGGCTCCTCAGCAGAGCTCGAAGATGTTTAAACTTCAAGCTTCTATCTATATATCGGGAATCGAATGTTCACTGGCTGTTTACTTTTCACTCCACCTGTCAGTGGTACGTGGTACAGCGTGTTTGCATCAGTCTGAACAGATGATGTAACGGAATAAAGCCGAGCTCAGGGACGCATTACGTATCTGGCAAATAAAGCATAAAGAGCAATTCGAGTGCTGCACCGTGTGGAAGAAAAATGAAGACATGCCAAGGAGTTTGGTTTTCACCTTGAGTGTGGCATCACTCTTTCTGACTAATCCTCCTCACCGTTTGGCGCTGGGCTAAACCCGAGCCGGATAGATGTTATTCAACGGCACGCAGAGACATGGTCTGCATGCGGCGTCTAGAGCACCCATAGATCACCCCTGTAAGCGCTAAACAGCCTTTAAGTGTCCTCTTACATCCACAGCAGTATATTTAGGTGATCTCTCGTTCTATTTTATTACAACACACCTGCTGGATAGAAGGTAGAGTATTGTTCACTCGTATCGTCTCGCTACATGATTTACCTCCATTTCGATTAGCCGGTTAGCCGTTTTTGCCGCCGCCAGATAACGCAAGGCTGAGAACGTGCTGTAAATAATCCACACCCACAGAACTGCCTGAAATCCACCTGAAGGGGATGAAAACTAAGTTACATCTTTGAGTCCCGTTCTCGAAGCCTTTACTGTCTGTTTGGCTTTCTTCTTCTTTTCATTTCAGTTTCTTCCAGGTCTAGGAGAGCAGTGTATGATGGGGAAAAAGTGCACTCGAAAGGGAATCCTGTATGTTTTGGCGGCTCATTGTTCACCATAGTAAGTTCTGGAACATCGTGTTCTCCCGGTGTCGTCGTGATAGCTTGCTATGACAGGTAGGAACTTTACTTCACCCCAAAGCCAATCATCAACCAGAATACGATGCAGGAAGAGAAAGTTCTTGAAGCACTTCAGAGGCGACATGATTTGTACCCCCATCTTCCTTTCAATTTAGCATAGCCAGTTAGCGGTATCCAAAAATTAGCTTGCCTTGTATAGAAAGCCACGGCCGAGCTTTGTGCTTCTCTACTTTATATACAGACCCCCTGGGCAACCAGAAATATTGCACAATGTTGAATACGACTCCCTTGCCCTCCAAGTCCGGCCATCCCACCCTACACGCAAAGTAGAATCCGATTTGTGTCTGCTGCAAGCATTAAAGAAGACAAAAGAAACCATGCCATCTGAGTGCCAGTTCGACATGAACATATTCCCACAGATGGATAATCAAGACCGCCGACCACCCACTAATTCGAATCAACAGTCTGTAACCTCCACCTCCGTTTCATCCAATGCTGCCTGATCTCTACAAGGTGCAGCCTGATGAGTAAATCTAACGGTTGGAGCAATTTCCAATTATGCTTCAAAATTGATTCCCTCCCCACCGACCACCCGCCGTTCTTACCCGTGGTCAATGTACTCACTGGCCTGGGCACTTTGAGCCTGACGGATCGAAACGCAACCATAATACAGATGCTGGAGCGGTCGTCGGCTAAAGTAATGCCCGGTCCGTCGGGGCTGTCGTTTCTCACAGATGTAAGGACAGAATTTCAATAACGTCGTTTTAAGATTATCGGACAAGTATTATATATATATATCTCATTTTTTTCTACTGTATGCCAGGCTAACAGATGACCGGTTTCATGTGATATTCTTTGGGCAAGCGTGTCAACAAGTTCAGGCTCCTGTTTACATGAAAGCTGAGAGCCTCTATGGATTCTATGGTACATCCGGGCTTTTAGGTGGCAGCCAGCCAGGATCTCTGTGGTCAAGCCAAGAGATAAAATTGTGTAACATTAGACGTGATGTTGCTTGGCTTTGAGCCCTTGTTCACTAAGGTGCCGGGGGTAGTTCTGAATACGGTGCCACTTCCCAATCCAAATGTGCTACGTCTGATTTGCTTGTGTTAATGTTCTCGTCCTTCCAGAACCATTTAGAAACTTATGACGACCGAATTGATGATGACCATCGCCGCCACGGACAGACTATGCATTAGAAACTGTGTTGTTGTCCATATCTGCACAGGTTACAGCATGTCTTTGTAGTAAGAGCGTACCAGTGCTAGACTGGCCTGTCTGCATGTATAGAACAACAGAGCAGCCGTGGCCTGGTGGTTAGTGAATTGGACTTGAAATGGCTGAAGGAGTTGAAATGACTTCTCCAGGGGTTCCGTGGCTAGGGCTGCCCTCTGCACCGTGCATGTCGTGTCCTCACTGCTGCCCCCTAGTGTGTGTACAATGTATGTGTAAATGTGTAATGATTGTCGAATGTAGTTATTTGAATAACAAATGATTACCACCTATCAGAAATTTAAACCTCAAGCTCACTGTACTATAAATTCTCCAGGATAAGATCGGTTATGGATTTAAACTTTACATTGGCAACAGAAACCATCTCATAAGTTCTCAGGCCCCTGGCTTTCCCCGGTCCTGCCTGTGGTTGTTGTGGTTGGTTTAAAAACGTGCCATGTCAGGCATGGGCCCGGGGCAGAGCTTTCATTTTGATTAATGGACCCCTTTCTGGCCCTGAGTGAGCAATTATCAGAGGGTCAACACGCTCGTTCATCACTGCAAGTGGGCAGTTCCTTCTGTGCCACGGAGCGGTACGTAGCTCGCTGAAGTAGGGAAGAGGGTATATAAGATTTCCCTCGAGCAACAGATCAGCTTAATTCTTGGTTCTGCTTCCTCAGCCGTGCCGTGAACCTTTCGTCAGGAGTCACCATCCCATCTCAACCAGGAGGCAACTATCCTCGACATCTTGCTGCTGTTTACAGAACCTGTTTATTCATGTAAATACGGGTTTTGATACGAAATGTGGCACAGCGACACCCGTGCTGTGCTGAACATCTCCTCCCGATCTGAGTTAGGGTTGAGGTTAGTGTTCAGGTAAGGGCTATGTTTAACCTTCTAAGACCTGAACTCTTGCAGAGCATGCATCTTAAATTTTCCTTTACTATTTGGGCTCATTGGGACCTAATGACTGCAAAAGCGTTCTGCTCTTTGCCACCACTAGATGCTAGTATAATGTCCTTAGATGTGGACACAAAAAACTTAAAATATTAAAACAATATTACATTCAAAATTGTGATCTAATCAACCTAAAGCCTACATACGTAGACAACCAGGTCCTAGGGGGATATGGTTAGGGTTAATTTTAGGGTCAGGGTTAGGGATACGGTTAGGATTGAGGTGGCTAAACATTAGGGTTAATTTTATGTTTATGGTTAGTGTTAGGGCTAGGGTTAGGTTTAAGGTTTTAGTTAATGTAAGATTCATGTTTAAGGTTAGGGTTAGGGTTACGGATAGGTTAAGGGTTAAGTCGAAGGTTAGTATTAAGAATACGCTTAAGGTTTGAGGTTAGGTTAGAGTCGGTGATTACATTATGGTTAAGGTAAAGTTTATCGTTAAGATTAAGATTAGGGTTAAGGTTAGCAGTTAGGTTAGGTTTAAGGGTTCAAATTGTTACATTAAAACCCTAGATTACTGAGGTGTGATTGAGACATGACCAGGTGCATCAAAGTTAATACAGGCGTGTACGGTGTAATATGAGTGTGGGGTGTAAACACATGGCTGGATCGGATACCGGTGGAAATGTCAATTCTTATAAATGCCAGTGGGGGACGCTGAACATATTTACATTTACAGCTCTTAGGAGACGTCTTTATCCAAAGCGACATTGCGGTTACACTAACAGTTGGAGCATGTGAAGGTTAAGGGCCTTGCTCAAGAGCCCAACAGCAGCAACATAGCAGTGGTGAGGTTTAAACCGACACTATTTAGATCACTAATCCTGCACCTTGTACATTATTTAGACTGTAGAATATAATAATGACATTATATGTATACTATACTAGACTATACTAAACTATACTACAGAACTGAATACATGTCCATGGATATAATATTGAAATAATATCATTAATAAGCTCTCAAAAAGCAACAAAGCAACACTAACCCGAGATACTTCACAGCTGTAATGAACCACGTTATATGATTTTTTTATTCCTATATTATAGAATCCACCAGTCACAGAACATTGCCCCCAAAGTGTTAATCAAGCCAATCCCCCCTCCCCTCCCTTCTTTCCAACACGAAATGTACAACAGTATTTTTAGACGTCGGTGTCCTTCACATTCTTTTTCCAAGTGTAATTAATTCATCTTCGCAATCTGTATTCATCAACCGAATTCAGAATTTTGATTACTATTTGCTGTATGACTGTAGTGAAGCATATTTTTCACAAGACCTTTGAGACTGGGAAATATAGAAACGCTCTCGCCGCTTGTGTTAAGATTAAACCTGACAAGGACATCAGGCGGACGGCACACACGATTTAATTCTTAGTCGAAACTGACATTAAAACGTTTATTAGTTAGCAAGGCAGTGATCAAAATCACAGTCATGCTTGATCAATATGTAATTTTCGGGAGTATTAATTCGCCTGCCAGGAAACACACCAGATGAGGTTTGAATCGACTCTCGAGTTATCTCGGACAAAAAAAAACCCATTAATGGATGTTTTTATGAAAATGGTTTTTATTTAATTTTCTTGTATGATTCCATTTGTGTTACTGCACTGCATCATTTTATTTTATTAATAATTTTCTGATCGATTTTGTTTCGAACTGTTTTAGTTTTAATTATATAAAATATTGTCAGACTTACTAGTTTGACTTCTGGGGATAAATAAAAACCTGACAGTTATCGTACAGTCGCATAATTCTGACTTCCCTTTACTAAAAGAAGTGGCGTCTCCTACGTGAACCCACACACTGGGTCAATACACGTAACACCTGAACAGGTGAACTATCAGGTGTATGGTACAGAGACCAGGACAATTTCAGTATCTCCGATTAACCGAACTGTGCACGTCTTTAGACTGTGTGAGAAAACGCACAGACACTGAAAGCCTGACACGGGATTCGAACCCGTGCCGCACTTATATTCATGTTTCCTCATATTTACAGCGAATCATAAACTACGAAGCCGCTGCCTGGTCGCCAGGGGTGCCAGGGGTGCAATTAAAATCAGAAAAGCATTTCGAGCAGAATCTGCATTCAGTAACGCGACTTCATCAGAACGGGTGTCGACCTGATCTACGACCGCTGCCACCTCTTTTATTACCAGACACGCGGGTCTGATGCTAATAGACCCCCAGAACAGATTTTATGACCGGCCACAGACCCGTTGTTTGCTCTCCATCCGAGTCTGTATCACGACACCAAGATTTTGCCGTGAGACGGAAACGATTGGCTTTGTTTCATGGCTGCAATGATTAACGTCAATATTGCGCGCCCATCGTGTAATCATGGCCGGTTCTCCAGGTACATTTCCACAGACAGGACCTCTGTTTTACTAGCAATCTAAGAGTAAATATTAATCCATTATCAGCGGCTTTGGCCGTAGCAGATGAGTTAATGGGTCTGGAGCGGGGCCAGCATCTGATTTCTTTTAAACACAGTCTAATGGGCTGTCAGCCTATGAATTATTAATGCGCCCCGTTGAAAACCGAACCCCTCTACTCGCTATTTAGGTGCCGTCCTCGCCACCCGGTCGCTAATCTAGTGAATTTGCAAGCTGGTGTTTAATCTGGGTGGTGTCACGCTTCTTTACCGTCCTATTAAGAGAAGAGGAATTTCAATTTTACACCTTGTTAGGGTCATAGGTGGAACGTAATAGGTGGAGATAATAACAAACGGAGATGCGTAATCCTGCCGAGCACGTAGCGCTATCAGATCTGTGTTAAATTAAGCCACGCTAATGAACACTGTTTAGTGTGATACCACTATCAGGAAAGTGTAACTACAGTAGGCAGCTGACGAAACATTAACAACTATGGTAAATTAGGACTAAAAATAATTTCAGCAAGTGCCAAATCAAGAAAGTGTTGAAATATAAATTTTCTTTTGCTTACTAATTCATACTGGGTACTGATTACTGCCATTTACCCCGTTAATTTACACCTAATCACCAACAATACAATAATTAACCATTGCTTAACCATTTTGGGGGCTTGGTTTTTTGCACTGTTGCTTCACAGCAAGAAGTCTCCGGTTCGATTCCCGGTTCGGCCCGGAGGTTTTCTGTGCAGAGTTTGCATGCTCTTCCCTTTTCCCTGTGGGTTTAATCCGGGTACTCCGGTTTCCTTCCACAGTCCAAAAAACATGCACTAGGTCGATAGGTGATGCGAAATTGTCCTATAGATACACACGATCACCGTAGCGCTACGGGTTGCAGAAAGATCTGCAAGCCACTCCGGTAAAACACTTGCTAACAAACAAAGATCTGAAGCGGCCTGCAGAGCACCCAAGAGTCTAAAACGACAGGAAACAGGTTAAAAAAACATTTGTGTCAAAGAATCTAATAACTTGGAGACTTTTAAGTAATACCTTGGCCAAGCAACTGGAGTTACTGTAACTGTGATAGTTTAAAATGTAAAAGTAAGCCGATCAGATTTATTTACCATTGCAGCTCGAAAATGTTTGTTTACATTCTTTTTTTTTACTTTACAGACTTCTCCATTCTAGTTTTTCTAGAGTAATTTGAAATTGCACTATTTCCCTAAAAACAAGACAGTGTCTTATATGAACTTTTGCTCACAAAGATGCTTATTAAGTCTTATATTCAGATGATGTCTTATATTTCCATGAAGGAAAATGTATAAATATATAAAATGTATACAGTGGAACCTGGGTTAACGAACGCCCCCGATAGCGTCCAATTCGGATAACAACCAACCATTTCACTAAAAATTTGCTCAGGATAACAATCAAAATTTCAGATAGTGACCGTCACTACATCAGCGACGTCATCAACACGTGACCAACATCTCACACCGAGCGTCATTCACACTTAATACAGTTACAATCGGTTCTCTTTATCTTTACATCTTCTAATAATTCAGTGGTTTTTGTGCTTTATTTTAATAATAAAATCCTCCATCATGATTCTAAAGAAGATTCAGAACAATAGTAGCAGTGAAGT